>CM069908.1:99657429-99959307 GCA_036172215.1 Camellia granthamiana | reverse complement strand
AAAGTATAGCATTAACTGAATTAGATCAGATGACATTAGGAAGTTGGAAATATATAGTACCCTTTAGCAAAGAATATTTAGCCATAGCAGCCAGAACTGGAAAAAGTTTTGATGAAGAAATAGGAAATAAATATTTTAGAAAATTACCCGGAGAATTAGGAAGAGAAATAGAAAATAAATTGTCAATTTATTATGCAAACTTACCAGCCCAAATAGCCTCAGGAGAAGTAAAAATAAAAGGAACCCTAGGAATATGACCTAGAATAGTATTTACCTTCCATAGACTTAGAGAAAAATGTGTAGAGGTTAAAATACAAAAGGATTTGAAAAAACAAAATTATGGTTTTTGTAGTAGCATAATATATACCCCTCAGCAATATGAAGATAAATATAATAGGAAAAAATACAAAAAATATGGAAAATATAGAAAAGATAAATATTGGAAGAAAAAATATATAAAAACCATGGAAAAAACAAAAATTCATTAGAAATAGTAGAACTTTTAATAGAATAAATTATAAACAACTACCCAAAGAAGAGAGAGATAAAAGAAAACAGAGATATGTTAGAAAACCCAAAGGTAAAAAATGTAATTGTTTTACATGTGGAGAACCCAATCATTTTGCAAAAGCTTGCCCAAAAAGACAAAGACCTAATACTAATAAACAGATAGAAAGACTACATATTATGGAAGACTTAGAAGAAGATATAATTAGCATAAATAGTGATGATTCAGAAGTATATAGCATAGTTAGTGATTATGAATATCAAATAGAAGCCATAAGTTCAGATAGTGATTCAGAAAGTGATACAGATATAGATAATCTTTTAGGACAACTCAATCAAGAAATAGGAACAACTCGTTCTCATGATATTTTCTTTATGATGGAATGTAATGCAGATACTGAATGTCAACATAATTTTCAAATAGGACTAGGATTTGATACTACTAGATGCAGTTATTGTAATTGGTTCCCAGCCAAAGATAAGAGAGCTCAGTGTTTATTATACAGCATAACTTATTGTATAGTTTGTCTTGAAAAATTAAATATGACACATAAGATAACATTAGAAAATAACAGAGAAGATCATAGTATAGAAAATAGAGAATTACATTTAACAATTAGAAAATTAGAAATACAAGTAAGAGAACTCAAATTACAAATACGAGAGATAGAAACTAAGACTAGTTTTGACATAGAATGTTTAGAATTGGAAAATAGACAGCTTAAACAGCAGCTAGAACAACTTCACAATAAATACCCTTTAAAAGATAAACTAATTGAAGAACATATAAATTCTTTAGAAATAGTCAACTTAGTTGATTCTTAACCCTTTAGTCAATATTCTCAAATAAAATCAGATAATACATATTTACCATTTAATTACCCTGTTATACCCAAGTCAAATTTAGTTGAGATCCCTTGTGTAATTAAATTTGTAGAAAAAAACCCTTAGTATCGATGCCATGATAGATACAGGAGCTAGTAAATCATACATTGAACAACACGTAGTTCCACCAAGATGAAGTACAGCTTTAGCAACCCCAGCTCTAGTCAGCATAGCCGATGGAACTAAACAGACATATACACATTGCATCAATGGCGCCCAGATTAGTTTTCATCATCTAGGTTCTCAAGATCAGCACATAGAATGGTTCCCATTACCACAAGTTTGGATAGGAAATACCCGTCAGAATCATCCTTTCATCTTAGGACTTAATTTCATACTTAGCTTCCAAGGAGGCATGTTCATCAGCCAACACAACATCAGTTTCTTCAAACGAACTGTCAATACGCCCACAGCTTATGCCCTTAGCACCATAGCCCATTCATCAGAGTTGCGTGTGAAGCGTGGTGGTACCATAAGAGTAGATTCAGTTCCCGCTAGTTTTTTATTTCCAAGCAGAAATATTTTTCCCGAGCTAGCCCAAAAGTATACACCTAATGAGATAGCAAATACTTCTTTAGAAAATTTAGATATAGAAAATTATGATTTAGAAGAGTTTGATTTTGAAAATAAGGGAGATTATTGGAACCTAAAAGATTTTAAACAACCAGCTAACTTAGAATTAATTTTTGCAAAAATAGGAAAAAAAAAAAAAACCAATATACAAAAGAACAGAAAATGAATTAGATGAGATAATAAGATTAGCTGAAACAACTGAAATTTTAGGAGAACAGCCCATGAAATATTGGGAAAGAAATAAGATTGTAGCCAGCCTGATATAAAAAATAAAGATTATAGGATTACCTCAGCACAAATAGATCATACGCCAACAGATATAGAAGAATTTAGAACACAGATTAAGGAATTACTAGATTTATGAGTAATTAGACCTAGTAATAGTCCGCATAGGAGCGCAGCATTTATGGTTAAAAATCATGCAGAAATAAAAAGAGGAAAAGCTAGGATGGTTATAAATTATAAGAGACTAAATGATAATACAGAAGAAGATAAATACAATATACCAGATAAAGATCAACTCATAAATAGAATACAGACAGCAAAGATATTTAGCAAATTTGATTGCAAGTCAAGATTTTGGCAGATAAAAATGGAAAAGGAAAGCATACCATGGACAGCCTTTTGTTGCCCACAAGGACATTACGAATGGCTAGTTATGCCTTTTGGATTAAAAAATGCACCTTCCATATTTCAGCGTAAAATGGATAGTATATTTAATAAATATAGTTTTATACTGGTATATATAGATGGCATATTAGTATTCAGTCCAGATAAAAATAGTCACATAGATCATTTGTATATAACATTAGAGGAATTCATAAATAATGGAATAATAATTAGCAAGAAAAAGATGGTATTAAATAAACCTTACATAGAATTTTTGGGAATGGAGTTAGGAGATGGAAAAATCAGGCTACAACCTCACATCGTTGAGAAAATTTTAGACTATCCAGATAAATTAGAAGATACAAAACAACTTCAATCTTTTTTAGGAATTTTAAATTATGCAAGAATGTATATTCCTAACCTTAGTAAAATAATAGAACCTCTATACAGCAAGACCACACCCACAGGACAAAAATATTTTAACCAGCAAGATATAGCCCTAGTTAGAAAAATAAAAGAAATTTGTAAAAATTTACCAGACTTACAACTCCCCTTAGAATCAGAATACATAGTTGTAGAAACAGACGCAAGTCAATTAGGATGGGGAACAATATTATTAGCTAAACCTAGTAAATATGACAATAAAAATAAAGAACGCATTTGTAGATACAGTTCTGGAAAATTTAAAGAAAAAGATACAACCATGACCAGCCTAAATTTTGAAATACTAGGAGTAGTATACGCAATAAATAAATTTAGATTATTTTTGCACAAACCTTTTATAATTAGGACAGATTGTGAAGCCATAGTTAGATTTCATAAGAAACTCAACGAGCGTAAATTAAGTACTAAAAGATGGGCAAAATTTTTAGACTGTATAGTAGGACAATGATATAAAGTAGAGTTTGAACATATTAAAGGAAGTGATAATAGGTTAACAGATTGGTTAAGTAGGAAAATTTACTTAGAAAAAGAAGATAATCAGTTTGATTTTTGTGCAGATAATGGAGAACAGTAAGACCATGAACTTTGGGGGATTTTCTCTTCCCATTCATGAAGGCAGAACCAAGTTCAGACTTTTAACAGGGATTGAGTTAGACCCAGTTCAACAGTGTCTTTTAAATAACCTTTGGAACAATCAGAACCACCCAGCTAAACGCCTTTCAGCCCTAAACTCTCTCAGTATATATTTTTCAAAAATCCAAAATAAACCTTTGTCAAAAAGTTTTTCTTTCTATGTAGTAGCTAAAGGAACCAAGCCTGGTATTTACCATGACTGGACAGAAGTAGAACCTTTAGTTAAATATTTTCCTACACCCCAGTTTAAAGGATTTTATGATTTTGAGTCAGCTAGTACCTATGCCCGAAGACAAATAGGAACCAATTACTTTATTAGTCAGATAGCTAAAGATTACCTGGACACATTGAGCAGGATGCCAACCATTCTTGCTACCAGTGGAGTTCCAGCTAGCCAGATATTTGGAAGCAGTAGTACAGGCAGTAGTAGTTCTAACCCTCAGATAGATTCTCAGAATCCTCTCCAGATGTGCAGACACTGTGAAGGCCTTTCCAGAAATTTCAAGAAAATTATGGATAAAGGCAAAAAGGTCAGTGAAGAGCTAGACCAGCTCCGAGACGAAGAAAAACAATTGAGAGCAACTGTTCGAACCCTAACCAACCAGCTTAAAAAATTAGCTCCAGAAAAACCACCTACCTACTTACCAAACCCAGAAATCAAACAACTCACTAGTGAGGAATTTGACCAATTGAGTGCTAGAATGTATTTCTTCAGGCATTCTATCATTCGATCTTTTTGTGAGAAAAGCCAAGCAATAGAAGACCTAAAACCCTATATTTACACCTTAGCCAAAAATAGCAGAAATAGCGAGCTAGTCATTATTCAGTAATTTCTTCAGGATCTCTCCATAGCAAAAATTGATTGCCCTGGCCTAGCTTATCAATGGACCTATACCTATGAAGATAAAGAGCAGCCCTGCTTAGAAGAAGAAAAATGCAGAAAGAGGTCCGAACATTTTGGTAGATGTCAGTGTAACCTAGACTTCAGCATTTGCCTTTGCCAGATAAATCTAGCTACATTCGAGCCATTGGAATAGAGATTAGAGGCGAAACACGTTATCTAACAGCCCCAAAATTGTTAGATTACGGCTTTGTCTCCAGACTAATTTTCTCAGAACCAGATCAGACAGATAACTTTGGACATAAGCTTGCTCATGCAGTATTGTGCGTAATGGAAGAACATCATCCGTATGTAGAAGCATTAATAGATAGCAGACTACCAGAGTGGAAGGGAATATGGTGCAATCCAGCTAAACACAAAATGTACCTCAGAGGAACCTCTATATTCCCAGGATACCCAGGACTTCTCAATAGGAGACCCTGACCATGCAGAAGATTTCCCCTCAAAGACCAGCTCAATAAATAGAGAAAATTTGCTAGCAACTCTCTACTAGCATATAATGGAAACTATGGGCATCTAGTCTGTGAAGATAGACATCAGAAGATACATTGTAATTTAGCCATCCCAGGATATCCCTTCAGCAAAGAGACATTTGTCGATGAAAGTCAGTACCCTAACTATCAGCATGGCGTCTCTCATGAATCACCGGTGATGGAAGAAAATGACCAAGAATGGTACGATGAACCACCCCTGGGAGATGGGGATGACTTTTACAACCAACTCTTAGCAGCAGACCTGGACGACCTAGCAGACAGAATGTATGGATAAAAAAAAAAAGGGGGGGGTCCCACTACAACCCAATTCAATTACTAACAAAGACCTTATTAAGAATAAAAATTTTGTGAATTATTAGTATAAAAAAAAAAGAAAAAAAAAAGAAGAAAAAGAACTAGATTCGGTGGCAGAATATGCCACATGCTAACTTGCATGTAAGCTTGGTAAATTTCACCACATCATGACTCTTGGGTGGAATAGATTTGTGGCAAAGAATAACAAAAAGAGAGAGAGAGAGAGAGAGAGAGAGAGAGAGAGAGAGATCTGCCTATATATACCTAAGAAGGACTAAGCTTATTTTCACATACAAACAAAAGAAAGCAGAAGTATATACGGGCGATGAGAGATTCAGTAGAAGGAAAAGAAGAGAGGAAGGTTAAGGAAGCAAAATTTTTCTACCATTTCATCACCCATTTGAATCCTACTATTAAGTAAGAAAACCCTCTCAATCCTCTCATTTCTTTTTATTAATGAAGTTTTCAGATTATGTCCTTGTGATTAAAATGACTACTCATAAAAAGAAATTTTATATATATGTGTAGGAATTTTGTGATGTTTATATCAAGTGTTTGAAGATGTTGATAGTCTTAAAATCATCTTATTATTGTAAAGAAATAAGCTTGTATGTGTAGTTTATACATTTAAAGAGAAGATTGAAAATAATTAATCTGTTTTGAATCTGCCAGAATGTTGCCCGAATTTTTAGACAATTTTATATTCAAAATTTCGAGATTATTTCTTCTACAAAGTTGTTGATAATGATGTCTAGTTCATCCAGGAATTTTGGTAACAATTTTTGAGCTTTCTACGAAATTATACAAAATTTTAACTAAATCTGAAACTGTGTTGAAAATAATCTATTTTGAATCTGCCAGAATATTGCCCGAATTTTTAGACAATTTTATACTCAAAATTTCGAGACGATTTCTTCTAAAAAATTGTTGATAATGATGTCTAATTCATCCATGAATTTTGGCAACAATTTTTAAGCTTTCTACAAATTTATACAAATTTTTAACTAAATCTGAAACTGTGAGACAGATTTTACTATGTATTTGAAAATTCATTTAAAATTCTATACTAAGCCAAATTTGGTAATTTCTAACTAAAAGATGAAATTTGAGAAGTTTAGTTTCATGATAAATTTTTAGATTATGAATTTGATCTATAAAATTTGTCATGGAATTAATGTAAGGAAATGTGACAAATATGTGTCATAATTATTGCTGGAAATTTTACAGGATTATTTACATCTTATTTTTCTGAAATTCTTTCTGAAAAGTGACCTAAACATCCCTATTGAGTATTCTGTTCAATTGCACGAATTTTAGGATTGTGTAAATAATTTATATCTAAGTTATTATGTTCATACCATTGTTTAAATTAATTGTCTGTTAAATTTTGGACATTGAATTATTATTGTGAGACATGTATAATGTTTTATGTTGGGAGTTTTTTTTTGGTATAACATTATTGGTGATTGAGATTTGAATAATTTGTGTTTATTATATAAAGTTACTGATAAAGGATTTATACCGGGTATTCAGGGTGAGTCCTGGTTTTTAATAATTTTTAAGTAAATTGTGTCTCGAAACCCTAAGATGGCACGGGGATTATTTGAACCCTTATCGGTATTTGGTTTTGGAATAAGGGTGGATGTGCGGGTGGCACGTAGGGAAGTTACGTACCCCTAGCAGACCGTTCTCTTGGGGCAGACCACGGATGTCACAGCTTGGGTATATAACTCCGGGCGTGGGCATCTTTAGTAGTTCTTGAATATTTGACCAGGGGGGGTTTCCAAATTAACCGTGGCCATGACTTAATGGTTGGTAAGTTAAACCTCTTCGGTGAGATTTCAATGGTCACCTAAGTTATTAAAATTACTTGAATTATTTTATTGGTTGTAAATTTATGTTTACAATTATATTATTATCTCGTGTTTATAATCTCATTATTTTCTCTCAAAAAGAATGGTAGGTTGGTTATGTTTTCTTACTGTGTTGCAAAACTCATGGCATATATTTTGTTGCCCTGGCGTTTCATGCCAGATTATGTCGAAGAAGGGACTGAGGCTGAAACTGGAGCTGCTGCTAATATCGAACCTTGGCTAATTTAGAGTCAAGATTTTATCAAAATAAAATCATGTTATCTCTTGTAATAGTATTTAACAATGTTGTGACGTTGTGTGTGAACTTGTAGTTTTATTTTGTTGTTGGACTTTGACTATGTAAGAATTTAAAACTTCCTAATTAGTAGTTAAAATTTTATCTAGCAAGTTATTGTTATTTAAATCTTATGACGTTTCAAAAAAAATTTGGAGCGTCACAACTCACACACTCTCTCTCTATATAGCTTACTCTCTCTCTCTCACTCTGATAACACACAGAGTATACACTGTTCTTCACACACTCACTGCTTGCCTACTGCTCTTTACTTCTCTTCTTTATTTATACACAAGGATGAGAAAAGAGAGAATGACAAACCCACCAAGACTTCCACCAGGTGGAAGTCAGAAATGGCAAGAGGAAGCTCATTCTTTCTTCATTTTTGGTGAAGCTGATCAACTACTCCTTGACTTGAGCCAGTCTTCATTGTTGGACTATCTAGAAGAAGAAATAAGGATCACCCCTTTCACACGGGGTGACCTCTAACATGCAAAACCAGCTATGGCAAACCCAGATCACCACCAAGAGGTTTGTCACATCAATAGATAGAGCGCACGAGATTGAAGACATTGAAGGAGATCACTTGAGACATAATTACAAATCACTTCCATAATAACCAAAATAACAATTACAATAAATCATAACTGAGAGGGTAATTTATATACAAATTGGGCCGAGCTGGGTTTTGGGCCGTTATGGGCCGCAGTACAAAGGGCCAAGTAGAATGGCCATGTAAGCTACTCCGGTTTGGAGAAGTAGTGTTGGAGTTAGACCGGTCGCACAACCGTGATGATTAGCCCGGTCGCATGAGGCCTTGTTCCTACTTCGGTTGAGAAATGTGTTGTGGTAGTTCGGTCTTCAGTAAGTTACTTCGGTTAAAGCGTATGGAAACCGAGGTGTGGTAAGTCCTGAAGGACTCGGTTCTGACGTTAGTTCGGCTCAACTCTCTTATGGATAGCTCGGTCTAAATATGGAAGGCCGAGGTAAGAGAAAGGAAAGTATGGACCGAACTAACGGTTACTTCGGTTACATTGAAGTCCGGCCTTAGTAAAACCATCTCACTTGGTTTAAGCAGTGAGGGGGGTGTCGAAGGATAAGCATTATCCTTTAGGAATGTGAGTCCTAGGAGGACTCTACATGGAAGAGTAAGAGTCCTACTAGGACTCTGCCACACGAAACCTATAAAAGCTCACCAATATCACCTAAGAAGAGGTAATGCAACTTTTGTTCCCTGAATACATTGAGCTTTTGCCTATTTGTCTTGCTTACTGACTTAGGCATCGGAGAGGTTTCCGGCACACACCCGCCGGCCAGCTCACGTTTGTGTCTTCAGGTGATAAATTCGACGGCGAAGAGAGGAACGCAGACTTGATCAACAGGATTATACGAGAAGGTGTATCTCTTTCCCGTACAATTAATTATAACCAACACCATAATGAGTTATAACCAAATTTGTTCATCTTGTGCCAGACAAAATAACATTTTTTTAAATTGGTTTAGTATCTACCGATAACTATGTTTCTAGCTACCGTTCAGATTTATAGCAAATTATTATATATGAATTAAAAAATAGAAAAATTTAGTCAAAAATCCTCCATTGGACCCTTATTTAGTGGAAAGGACAACTAATTTATTTTGCTTCATAAGAGGAAAACACATAATTGAGTATGGACAAAATAAAATGTCTTCTTTTTTTTGAATAATATTATCAGAGTAACATGTTATTGTGAATCATAGTAACATGTTATTGTCAAACAGAATAACATGTTACTATTACTGTTTACATCAATGTTGACGGTAATATATATATATATTTTTTAAGAATTTCATAATCAACATGAATCTTTTTTGATAGATCATGATGAGAAGATTCTAAAAATATTAATTTTATTAAAAATTGACATTTATATCAAAAGTTATATTATTTTAAAGTTTAATATTTTGGTAATAGTAGTATGTGTTGGACTTCTCAAAGAAAACTTTTTGTGCTTGTCCTTGATACATTAAAATTTTATTATGAGAGAGTTTTGACCAAATCTCTCTAAAAAAATAACTGTAATGAAAATTTGTTTAAAAATATTTGAAAGAATTTTTCAAAATAGTGTAATTTAGAATTTTTAATTTATTTATTATTTGAGTATACCTTGGAAGATAATTTGAGAAAAATATATAGTGTATTGAGAATATATTATAATTCTAAATAATTAAATAGAATATACTGAGAAATTAAGTCTACTTAATGATTTTTTGGGTACAAATAGTATCCCCATAATTTTGAGCTTTAAAATTCAAGTGGGCCCAATTTTTTTTTTTTATGAATTTATATTGTAAATTGGGCCTTTTATTCATTTGAACTGGATATTTTTTTTATGGACTAGTATAAGATCATAAATATTTTTGGAGCTTAGCCTTTTTTAGGGGCCCAAAAGCGACTGCTTTGTGAGCTTGCCCTCAAAATCGGGCTTGCTTGCATTCTATGCAAGTGAACTAAGAGCATCTCTAATGGTTTATCAAATTTTTCGTCAAATTTGAGTAAAAAAAATATGATTTCCGTTATTTGATATCGCCTGCTCCAACGGAGAAATTTGACTTTTCATCAAACTACCAGTCGACCAGGCAGACGACCGGCCGGTCGACCAGTCATGCAAAAAAATGAAAAACCTCGTTCTAAAACAATTGAGGCTGCTCTGAAACAATTCAAAAAACCCCACTCACTTTATTTCTCTCCTTATAATCCCTTTACAGAGAAACCATTTTTATCATACTAGCATCAACTCCTTCCTTCTCTCTCTTCACTTGTTAGCACCATAAATCTGCAATTTTTATTATTATATAATTGCAGTACATGTGGCATTCTCCTACTCATTTGGAGGTTATGAGAAGTTATGAAATGTGAAAAAGATGTTGGAGAATAAAGTGGAGAACATGGATAATTGGAGGTTAAAGGAAGTTACGAAGACATGGAGGAATATGTGGCATTGTGGGAATGAAGATGGAAAAGTGGGTAGTTTTAGGTGGTTATTGGGTAGTTATTTCTGGAAGTTTTTTCCTACAAATATTTGTCTATAAATAGCCATTCATGGCTACATTGTAAGGACCCAGAACTTAAATCAAAGACACTTGATTTCTATATTTCTTGTCATTTTCTTTATCTTAGGAGTAGTTTAACATAGATTTATATTTCGAAGCATTTACTTTCAGCACTTTCATTTCGAAGCATTTATTTTCATGCACTTCCTTTTCGAAGCATAGGAGTAGAGGTAAGTAATTATCACCTTGATTGTTCACTCAATCGTCTTTCTCCATCTCCCTTTCTTCTTTTAATTTTTCTTTTCGCTACACTTGGCAATTTTGAAGTCCTCTTCGTTGAGGCAAAAGAACCGTCAACGCAATCGCTTGATAATTGGCTTGAATTTAATCTGTAAGGATTTTTCAATCCTTGCTGGCACGCTCGCATTTATGATATTTTCCTTCGTAGGAAAAATAAGCCAACAATTTTGGCACGCCCAGTGGGACAGCCAAGTGTAAGAAATGACAAACAATTTGGATTTCGCCATTCGAACTTGTCAATTTGAAATATATTGGCGTGAAAGAAAAATTTTGGATCTTCAAGAAGAGATCCATTTTCTTGATGAAATAAATTTTCATCCGTTACAATATTATTTGGTGGAAGAAAAAAGACACCATTTAATTGGAGAAATTCATCAACTTGATATGGAAATTCGCCAATGGAATGATGAGTTATCAACTCTCACTACCAAGTCTTTAATTGAGGCTTTAATGGCCGGAATTGGTGAATTTTTTCAGAATTTTGCCATGGTTGAAAATAGCAAAAGCAAAGAGTTGATTTCATCAATGGCTCGGGGGGTTCAAGAGTCCGTTTTTAAAGAGCCAAGTTATGAAATTAACACAACGAAAGAGCATGTTCTTGAGCCAAATTTGGCTAAAAATGATGTTCCATGTATGACTCGGGGGGTCCAAAAACCAAATTTTAGAGAGTCAAGTCATGAAAATAATATATTTATGGGTGATTTTCATAAGCCATTAATGGCTAACATGGAAAAACAACCCACTTTGCCAAAGAATTATGAAAATCAATTCGGCGAAAGTCATGTTTTTAAACCAAACATGGTCAAGAATAATGAACAAGCCACTGTTCATGAATTCAAAATTTTTGACATTTTTCAAAATGTCAAAAAGTATGAATTTTCATGGTTACACTATACCATGACTTTTGGTGTTCAAAATCCTTTTTGGATTTGTGGTTCACATCAAAATATAATTTTGATGATGTGGCTAATAAAATTAACAAATTGTTCTTATGAGTTCGAAGCACTAAGAACAAGGGATAACCATTTAAAATGTATGAACTTGGCTAGAAAAAGCCTGTGCATTTAAATAAATGGTTGAAAATGGCTAATCTTTTCAAATTGATGGCCAATTGTTTGTATGTACACAATCAAAGCATCGAAGATACATTCGAAGCATCAAGAGTTGTTTCGAAGGTTGATTACTTCACCTTCGAAACTGTATAAAGCTTTGAAGATACATTCGAAACATCAAGAGTTGTTTCGAAGGTTGATTACTTCACTTTCGAAACTGTATAAAGCTTTGAAAAACTTTCGAAATGTGTATATCTCTTCAAATATATGTAAAATGACAATTAAATTAATTGTCGAATAATGCCTGTTTTTGGCATGATAAGTTGGTTCGAAGAACAACAGTTTTGGTGTCTTCGAAGAATTGATAATTGGTTCGAAGTACAAAATTAATATTTTCATTAATTATGTATGAACCAGAACATACAAAATTTGAATAACCACAATGTTGGCCAAAGTTGCTTCGAAAGCCCTTTTGCCATAATTTTGTAAGCTTCGAAGCACTCCATCTTACATTAACAGCTTCGAAGAAACAATAATGGTGGTTGTGAACCTTCGAAGCTTTGCCGAATATTTCTAAGGATGTAATTTGTCCTTTGTCGGCACTTTCAACCTTCGAAAGATGATTTTGGTCCTTTGTACCACCTTCGAAGCTTTGCCGAATATTTCCAAGGATGTAATTTGTCCTTTGTCGGCACTTTCAACCTTCGAAAGATGATTTTGGTCCTTTGTACCACCTTCGAAGCTTGTTACTAGTCCGTAATAGCTAGCATTCGAGACATCTAGTCATAATTTCATACTCATTCGAAACACTTCATTGGTGCTATTATATCATTCGAAGCACTTTGTTGATATTATTCGAAGCATTTTATTGCTTAGATTAGTCATGTGCTTGGTTCGGCCCTTCAAAAATTCAAGTAAACATCATTTTTAAGGGCCGCGGGGGGTAATGTTAGCACCATAAATCTGCAATTTTTATTATTATATAATTGCAGTACATGTGGCATTCTCCTACTCATTTGGAGGTTATGAGAAGTTATGAAATGTGAAAAAGATGTTGGAGAATAAAGTGGAGAACATGGAGCATTAATTGGAGGTTAAAGGAAGTTACGAAGACATGGAGGAATATGTGGCATTGTGGGAATGAAGATGGAAAAGTGGGTAGTTTTAGGTGGTTATTGGGTAGTTATTTCTGGAAGTTTTTTCCTACAAATATTTGTCTATAAATAGCCATTCATGGCTACATTGTAAGGACCCAGAACTTAAATCAAAGACACTTGATTTCTATATTTCTTGTCATTTTCTTTATCTTAGGAGTAGTTTAACATAGATTTATATTTCGAAGCATTTACTTTCAGCACTTTCATTTCGAAACATTTATTTTCATGCACTTCCTTTTCGAAGCATAGGAGTAGAGGTAAGTAATTATCACCTTGATTGTTCACTCAATCGTCTTTCTCCATCTCCCTTTCTTCTTTTAATTTTTCTTTTCGCTACACTTGGCAATTTTGAAGTCCTCTTCGTTGAGGCAAAAGAACCGTCAACGCAATCGCTTGATAATTGGCTTGAATTTAATCTGTAAGGATTTTTCAATCCTTGCTGGCACGCTCGCATTTATGATATTTTCCTTCGTAGGAAAAATAAGCCAACAATTTTGGCACGCCCAGTGGGACAGCCAAGTGTAAGAAATGACAAACAATTTGGATTTCGCCATTCGAACTTGTCAATTTGAAATATATTGGCGTGAAAGAAAAATTTTGGATCTTCAAGAAGAGATCCATTTTCTTGATGAAATAAATTTTCATCCGTTACAATATTATTTGGTGGAAGAAAAAAGACACCATTTAATTGGAGAAATTCATCAACTTGATATGGAAATTCGCCAATGGAATGATGAGTTATCAACTCTCACTACCAAGTCTTTAATTGAGGCTTTAATGGCCGGAATTGGTGAATTTTTTCAGAATTTTGCCATGGTTGAAAATAGCAAAAGCAAAGAGTTGATTTCATCAATGGCTCGGGGGGTTCAAGAGTCCGTTTTTAAAGAGCCAAGTTATGAAATTAACACAACGAAAGAGCATGTTCTTGAGCCAAATTTGGCTAAAAATGATGTTCCATGTATGACTCGGGGGGTCCAAAAACCAAATTTTAGAGAGTCAAGTCATGAAAATAATATATTTATGGGTGATTTTCATAAGCCATTAATGGCTAACATGGAAAAACAACCCACTTTGCCAAAGAATTATGAAAATCAATTCGGCGAAAGTCATGTTTTTAAACCAAACATGGTCAAGAATAATGAACAAGCCACTGTTCATGAATTCAAAATTTTTGACATTTTTCAAAATGTCAAAAAGTATGAATTTTCATGGTTACACTATACCATGACTTTTGGTGTTCAAAATCCTTTTTGGATTTGTGGTTCACATCAAAATATAATTTTGATGATGTGGCTAATAAAATTAACAAATTGTTCTTATGAGTTCGAAGCACTAAGAACAAGGGATAACCATTTAAAATGTATGAACTTGGCTAGAAAAAGCCTGTGCATTTAAATAAATGGTTGAAAATGGCTAATCTTTTCAAATTGATGGCCAATTGTTTGTATGTACACAATCAAAGCATCGAAGATACATTCGAAGCATCAAGAGTTGTTTCGAAGGTTGATTACTTCACCTTCGAAACTGTATAAAGCTTTGAAGATACATTCGAAACATCAAGAGTTGTTTCGAAGGTTGATTACTTCACTTTCGAAACTGTATAAAGCTTTGAAAAACTTTCGAAATGTGTATATCTCTTCAAATATATGTAAAATGACAATTAAATTAATTGTCGAATAATGCCTGTTTTTGGCATGATAAGTTGGTTCGAAGAACAACAGTTTTGGTGTCTTCGAAGAATTGATAATTGGTTCGAAGTACAAAATTAATATTTTCATTAATTATGTATGAACCAGAACATACAAAATTTGAATAACCACAATGTTGGCCAAAGTTGCTTCGAAAGCCCTTTTGCCATAATTTTGTAAGCTTCGAAGCACTCCATCTTACATTAACAGCTTCGAAGAAACAATAATGGTGGTTGTGAACCTTCGAAGCTTTGCCGAATATTTCTAAGGATGTAATTTGTCCTTTGTCGGCACTTTCAACCTTCGAAAGATGATTTTGGTCCTTTGTACCACCTTCGAAGCTTTGCCGAATATTTCCAAGGATGTAATTTGTCCTTTGTCGGCACTTTCAACCTTCGAAAGATGATTTTGGTCCTTTGTACCACCTTCGAAGCTTGTTACTAGTCCGTAATAGCTAGCATTCGAGACATCTAGTCATAATTTCATACTCATTCGAAACACTTCATTGGTGCTATTATATCATTCGAAGCACTTTGTTGATATTATTCGAAGCATTTTATTGCTTAGATTAGTCATGTGCTTGGTTCGGCCCTTCAAAAATTCAAGTAAACATCATTTTTAAGGGCCGCGGGGGGTAATGTTAGCACCATAAATCTGCAATTTTTATTATTATATAATTGCAGTACATGTGGCATTCTCCTACTCATTTGGAGGTTATGAGAAGTTATGAAATGTGAAAAAGATGTTGGAGAATAAAGTGGAGAACATGGAGCATTAATTGGAGGTTAAAGGAAGTTACGAAGACATGGAGGAATATGTGGCATTGTGGGAATGAAGATGGAAAAGTGGGTAGTTTTAGGTGGTTATTGGGTAGTTATTTCTGGAAGTTTTTTCCTACAAATATTTGTCTATAAATAGCCATTCATGGCTACATTGTAAGGACCCAGAACTTAAATCAAAGACACTTGATTTCTATATTTCTTGTCATTTTCTTTATCTTAGGAGTAGTTTAACATAGATTTATATTTCGAAGCATTTACTTTCAGCACTTTCATTTCGAAACATTTATTTTCATGCACTTCCTTTTCGAAGCATAGGAGTAGAGGTAAGTAATTATCACCTTGATTGTTCACTCAATCGTCTTTCTCCATCTCCCTTTCTTCTTTTAATTTTTCTTTTCGCTACACTTGGCAATTTTGAAGTCCTCTTCGTTGAGGCAAAAGAACCGTCAACGCAATCGCTTGATAATTGGCTTGAATTTAATCTGTAAGGATTTTTCAATCCTTGCTGGCACGCTCGCATTTATGATATTTTCCTTCGTAGGAAAAATAAGCCAACAATTTTGGCACGCCCAGTGGGACAGCCAAGTGTAAGAAATGACAAACAATTTGGATTTCGCCATTCGAACTTGTCAATTTGAAATATATTGGCGTGAAAGAAAAATTTTGGATCTTCAAGAAGAGATCCATTTTCTTGATGAAATAAATTTTCATCCGTTACAATATTATTTGGTGGAAGAAAAAAGACACCATTTAATTGGAGAAATTCATCAACTTGATATGGAAATTCGCCAATGGAATGATGAGTTATCAACTCTCACTACCAAGTCTTTAATTGAGGCTTTAATGGCCGGAATTGGTGAATTTTTTCAGAATTTTGCCATGGTTGAAAATAGCAAAAGCAAAGAGTTGATTTCATCAATGGCTCGGGGGGTTCAAGAGTCCGTTTTTAAAGAGCCAAGTTATGAAATTAACACAACGAAAGAGCATGTTCTTGAGCCAAATTTGGCTAAAAATGATGTTCCATGTATGACTCGGGGGGTCCAAAAACCAAATTTTAGAGAGTCAAGTCATGAAAATAATATATTTATGGGTGATTTTCATAAGCCATTAATGGCTAACATGGAAAAACAACCCACTTTGCCAAAGAATTATGAAAATCAATTCGGCGAAAGTCATGTTTTTAAACCAAACATGGTCAAGAATAATGAACAAGCCACTGTTCATGAATTCAAAATTTTTGACATTTTTCAAAATGTCAAAAAGTATGAATTTTCATGGTTACACTATACCATGACTTTTGGTGTTCAAAATCCTTTTTGGATTTGTGGTTCACATCAAAATATAATTTTGATGATGTGGCTAATAAAATTAACAAATTGTTCTTATGAGTTCGAAGCACTAAGAACAAGGGATAACCATTTAAAATGTATGAACTTGGCTAGAAAAAGCCTGTGCATTTAAATAAATGGTTGAAAATGGCTAATCTTTTCAAATTGATGGCCAATTGTTTGTATGTACACAATCAAAGCATCGAAGATACATTCGAAGCATCAAGAGTTGTTTCGAAGGTTGATTACTTCACCTTCGAAACTGTATAAAGCTTTGAAGATACATTCGAAACATCAAGAGTTGTTTCGAAGGTTGATTACTTCACTTTCGAAACTGTATAAAGCTTTGAAAAACTTTCGAAATGTGTATATCTCTTCAAATATATGTAAAATGACAATTAAATTAATTGTCGAATAATGCCTGTTTTTGGCATGATAAGTTGGTTCGAAGAACAACAGTTTTGGTGTCTTCGAAGAATTGATAATTGGTTCGAAGTACAAAATTAATATTTTCATTAATTATGTATGAACCAGAACATACAAAATTTGAATAACCACAATGTTGGCCAAAGTTGCTTCGAAAGCCCTTTTGCCATAATTTTGTAAGCTTCGAAGCACTCCATCTTACATTAACAGCTTCGAAGAAACAATAATGGTGGTTGTGAACCTTCGAAGCTTTGCCGAATATTTCTAAGGATGTAATTTGTCCTTTGTCGGCACTTTCAACCTTCGAAAGATGATTTTGGTCCTTTGTACCACCTTCGAAGCTTTGCCGAATATTTCCAAGGATGTAATTTGTCCTTTGTCGGCACTTTCAACCTTCGAAAGATGATTTTGGTCCTTTGTACCACCTTCGAAGCTTGTTACTAGTCCGTAATAGCTAGCATTCGAGACATCTAGTCATAATTTCATACTCATTCGAAACACTTCATTGGTGCTATTATATCATTCGAAGCACTTTGTTGATATTATTCGAAGCATTTTATTGCTTAGATTAGTCATGTGCTTGGTTCGGCCCTTCAAAAATTCAAGTAAACATCATTTTTAAGGGCCGCGGGGGGTAATGTTAGCACCATAAATCTGCAATTTTTATTATTATATAATTGCAGTACATGTGGCATTCTCCTACTCATTTGGAGGTTATGAGAAGTTATGAAATGTGAAAAAGATGTTGGAGAATAAAGTGGAGAACATGGAGCATTAATTGGAGGTTAAAGGAAGTTACGAAGACATGGAGGAATATGTGGCATTGTGGGAATGAAGATGGAAAAGTGGGTAGTTTTAGGTGGTTATTGGGTAGTTATTTCTGGAAGTTTTTTCCTACAAATATTTGTCTATAAATAGCCATTCATGGCTACATTGTAAGGACCCAGAACTTAAATCAAAGACACTTGATTTCTATATTTCTTGTCATTTTCTTTATCTTAGGAGTAGTTTAACATAGATTTATATTTCGAAGCATTTACTTTCAGCACTTTCATTTCGAAGCATTTATTTTCATGCACTTCCTTTTCGAAGCATAGGAGTAGAGGTAAGTAATTATCACCTTGATTGTTCACTCAATCGTCTTTCTCCATCTCCCTTTCTTCTTTTAATTTTTCTTTTCGCTACACTTGGCAATTTTGAAGTCCTCTTCGTTGAGGCAAAAGAACCGTCAACGCAATCGCTTGATAATTGGCTTGAATTTAATCTGTAAGGATTTTTCAATCCTTGCTGGCACGCTCGCATTTATGATATTTTCCTTCGTAGGAAAAATAAGCCAACATCACTACATCAAACTCGAGTGAAAATTTATATAAGTAGGAAGAAAGATTTAGTTTTTGTTTATTGATTTCGGATTTAATGGAGTTTCTGCTTCTGGGTTTTTTATTATACATCATTACGGAGACTTATATGTGTTTGTTTAGTTGATTTTTGATTTTTTCTTCAGCTTTGTTACTGAGGTATACTGTTGATCTTTCTCTCTTCCCCTATTTTTTTTTTTACTGAGAAAACAAAGAGGTGGTTGACCGGGAGGTCGACCTCCCAGTGTAAAATTTTTACAAAATTTTGCTTGAGGTGGTCATCTAGTCGGACGTCCGGGCAGTCGTCCAGTGGCTCCACACTCAACGGCTATCCACAGTAATTTGCTGAAAGATGCAATACATCTTTAGTTTGGTAAAATTTTGGAACTGTTCTTAATTTGATATCAGTTTCATAAAGTCGTTGGAGCAAAAAAAGATATACTTTTTTACCAAATTCAAATTTGGTGATGCATTTACTTAACCGTTGGAGATGATCTAAGACACTATTTGGCATAAACTAAATAAGTGTATTTATTTAGTTAAAATTAGTTAGTATAAATATGAAAGTTATTATTTCGTGAAAGGATTATTCTCGCATGGAGGATAGAGAAAAAGAGTTTCTATTGTTAATGTAGGAAATAAAGTGGAGAGAAGTGTGCTCGATTTTGCTCAATTTATTTGGGCAAGCTAGAGAGATTTTTAATAAGAGTCCTTTCAAATTTTTTTTAAAAAAAATTTACAAAAATCAATTGTGTTGGACTTGTTCTAAATTTATTTCCAGTTCAATGGAATCCACTCGGCTGTGTGAGTACATCAAATAATATAATTTTTATTAGTTCTGTTATAGGAAAGGTTTTTTTTTTTTTTTTTTTTGTGGGTATTTTGTAATATCCAATAATACTATTTAAGATACAAAAATGTTAGAGATCCCAAATATTTTATCAAAAATTTTACCAAATACTTGCATCACTGTGGATCCCACATGCATGTGAATTAGTGTTGTGTCAATTTTTTGATAAAACATAGTACTCTTTTCCATTGGTAAAAGACTTCTAGACATAAGGAGCTTGTTTGGATTCTTTATTTTCAAATTTTTTCTATTCATTTGTTCCAATACTTTTTTTAACTATACAATATGGTAAAAATTTCAAGACACGCGAATTTCAAAATATGATATGCGTTAGCACAAAGGTTTTTTTTTTCACTAAAATTTTATTTCAAGGATTTATCTTTTTTGTCACAATCGTCAAATCATGTTGACATCTTCTTAGTTTGCTAAAATTTAGAAGAATTTTTCAACAAAGTGATTATAAGTATAGCATTTGCAATTTAAAATATCTAGATTGAATCAGGCTAGATATGAAATGAGTTGTGCATGGATTTTAAATTTTTGGTCCAATCCGTTCTTTAAAATCTACACCCCCCCCCCCCCCCCAACCCAAAAAACAAAAAACGAAAAAAACAGAGCTAGATTTCAGTTATTACCATGATCTTGTCTTCAAAGATTTGGAAAAGATCAATCAAATCTACCACTCTTTCTATTTTTTTTTAGGTCTTTTTGTTAAAAACAAAAAAATTAAATAAAATAACAAATTTCCAAACAAATCGGGAGAAAGCACCAAAAAAGACCTATAAGGATCGATGCCATATATATAAATGGATTTGATTTTTTTCAAGTTGTCATCTCAACTTGATAGAATATTTGGGCTTGATAAGCCTATTTTGTGACTGATTTCGATGATTCGAACCATTCACTTTTTAAGACTCATTGAATAGAATATTCATGTAAAAAGTAAAGATAATTGGGTATTGGTAACTATATGTTTGAATCATGTTTGTTTTAAAAATGGATGACAAATATAATTTCAAAAATACTCATCTATTTTTTGTAATACAAATTTGATTCAAACATATAACTACTGATATCCCACCATCTTGATTTTTTATATGAATATTTTATTCAACAAATTATAAAAAGTGAATGGTTCAAATCGCCGAAATCGATCTTAAAATGGGCCTATCAAACCCAAACACTTTCTCAAGTTGAGATGGCCAACTTGAGATAAGTCAAACCCAATATGGGTTGAGTTTCAATCATAGATTTGGTTTCGATAATCCGAACTGTTCATTTTATAGGACCTCAATGTATATCATCCATAAAAAAAATAAATCAATTTGATAACCATAATATATCTATTTCATTGTATTTTTCTCTAAAAATTGACGACTTATTTAAAAAATATATATATAAATATTTATCATCTAATTTTTCAAAGATAAATGCAATAAAATGAAAATATTACAATTTTTTGATCGAACTAATTTTTTTCATTGATGATATACATTGAGAGTCTTACAAAATGAACAGTTCAAATTATCAAAACGAGACCTTTGATGAACCCTATGTACCTCTCAAATTCTCTCATATTGAGATGTGAATATAAAAATAAAAAAAAAGTTCAACCCATTTGATATTTAAATTAGAGGGGTATTATATTGATCTTAGGATGATTTTCTAATAAATTGGTAAATTTGCGTATTTATGGAATGGAGGGCTTGATAAGCGATCAAGCTCTCCTCAATAATGATTGAGCCTTGTGCACATCGATTGAGTGTCGTGGTGAAGGATCAAGCTCTAGCATCGGTTCGTCTCATGAATTTTTTACTTTTCAAAGAGCAACATTTGCTAAGGAACTACTTAGATGGTTGAACACTCCACTTATATCGTAATTATTTTTTTCATAATCAAGAGATCATTAACAACTTGATAGGCTAATGACCATCTCGCTTATGGCTTGCTTGGGGAATCAAATGTCCCAATGAGAAAAAACAAAACAAAAAAAGATTTAATTGACGTGCTTTAAGTTTTTAATCCCCCATGTCTTATAGAAAGGACCTTAATTCATTTTTAGGATACAAATCTTTTGCTTTGAGTTGCTCTAGGAATTTTTGAGATTTTTAAACGTTTTTTCAACTTTTTGCTTCTTTTAGACAAATTTCTCTAGTTTACAAAGAGAAAAAAAAATTGCATTACACTACATCATCATCATCATATCTCATCAATACTCACAATGATTCTCTCTTCTCTCTAATCGTCTCTGATATTATTGTGGGTGCACTTTCTTCTCAACTCAAATTTTTGATGGTGTTCAATGTCCGACAATGGCAGCAGCGAAGTTGGGTAGCAGCGACAGGGACAACATCGACAGGGATAGCGGACTTTCAAGCAGATCTTACTTTCCAGACTATATCTTTGAGAAGATCAGTGATTTTTTCTAGATCGTAACTGTTTTTTTAACCGATTTATTTTTTTGTTGAAATGGCTTTTGAGGTCCTATTTATATAATGTTATTGTTTATTAATATAATATTTCCTCTATTCTCAGGAAGGAAAAAAAAAAAAAGTTACATATTAAAGGCAAATCGTTACGCGGGGTGGAAGAAACAATAGACCAATAAAATAAAGAAGGAAATTATAATTAAAAAAATTCAAAATTTATTTTTATAATAAAATAAATTTTAAGTTTTTAACTTTGTCAATTTAAATTATAAATTTTTTATTTGTTTTCAATTTAAATTATTTGTTGATTTTTGTTAAGTAAAATCGATAAAAGAATAGATATTTTAATTATTAAAATCAATGAAAAATAATATTTTAGACATTAAATACAATCAAAATACTATTTTATTGTCGGTTTTATTTAACGAAAATAAGCAAATGATTTATGTTAAAAAAATTAAATTAATAAAATTAAAAATTCAGAATTTATTTTATTGAAAGTCTCAAATTCTAAGGTTTTTTTATAATCGTCCCAAAAATAAATTTGTTCTTATTTTTCTACATAAATATTATTAAGGATCTCAAGAAAAGAAATCCAATATATATATAATTAAAATGTAAATTTAAAATTTTAAAATTTTAAATCTAGGAATTTTAGTTATAAAACAATTTTAAGTAAGATTCCAACTCACATAGATGTTGACGGAGGTATTTCTATTTTTTTTTTCTTTGAAAATTGGGTTTAATTCAAAAATAAAAAATGAGGATTAAATTTATTTTTGGGTAAAATTCAATGATTTCTTTTATATATATATATATTCAAAAAAAAAAAATAGAAAGGGCAAGGTGCATATATAAAAGAAAATAAATAAAATTTGAGATACCTTTACTGCAAAACCTAACTTGGTTTTTAATGAAATTAACCTGTATGGTTATTTAGGCCTTGTTTGGGTACCCAATATAAGTGCACTTATTTTATTTTTTTATCTTTTTTGGGTCACATCAATCAACATCTCCTCTCTACTTTTTCTACACATAATACAAGAAAATTCAAAAAGTGCACTTATTCTAAACTTCTCAAACTTGGCCTTAGTTTTCAAAATTAAAATTAAAATTTTTAATTCATATTTTTTAAATTTTTAATGAATTTTTTAAATATATTTGATCATTTTATTTTTTATACATATTTAAAAAATATATATTATAAATCTTTTTAAAAAAAATTCAATAAATACAAAAAAAGTATTATTTTTTATATTTTTAATATTTTGTAGTATTTACAAATTTAAAATTAAAAAAAAGGGACACTTTTTCATAAATCATTTTTCACCTATTTATGTTCCATTTAGTCCATATTATTTTCTTATATTCTAATAAATCCTATGGGTGATATAGTTACCAAAATACCCTTAATAATATTCACATTTACAGTGTGAATGTTCTGTGATGTGAATGTTCACACCATCAATATGAATGTTAACATTTACACGCCAATGTGTCAATGTGTCAATGTGAATATTCACATTGTCAAATATGAATGTTCACATCATCAAATTGCTAACCATTCAAAAAATATTTGTAAGAGTAGAAATATTCATAAAATACCTTAAATATGATAATTAAAATTTGATAGACCAAATGTTCAAATAATAGGATTTATATATTAGAATATCTTATGGACTAATTGAGGTATAAACGCTTGAAAAAGAATTTTCTAATAAATTTTTCTAAAAAAAATTATAAATATTTTACATTTTAAATACATCTAAATCAAATACATGTAAAAAAATATGAAAAAAATTCATAAAAAATACGAATTAAAAATTCATAATCTAATTTTGAAAAATAACAAAACATTTCTGTTAGTACTCCCTCTTTAAAAAAAAAATCTTTTGCAGATAAAACGAACTGGAGAAAAATGGAAACACATGATGAGAAGAAGCGGGCCCACACTTGAGAATTGAACTATCCGCCCAGCCCACCGGCGGCCTCACATTCATCCTCGTAGTCGTAGATAAGGCTACATCTCCATGACTACATACATCACTATGATTGGTGATTGATTGATGAAGAACAAGAAGAACAACCTCAAACCCTAGAAAGAACTTTCTAGAAGTTACGTTTCTGCAAACTGAATCAACCATTTTCAGCATCATCATCATCCGAAGCTGTATGAGTAGTCAGGTAATTCAGCTAGAGGACGATCGGTGGTGGTTCAAGGGCAAGCAACCATGGGTCTGGTTATCATTTCTCAGCCACCGTCTTCGTCTCTACACTTCACTCTCTCTCCATTACTTCTTCCCCAATCTCATTCTTCTTCTTTACGCCATCGCTTCTCTGCTCGTCGATGGTTGAATCCTCAATTTACACCACTCAGGTATCCCCCAAACTTACCGACTAATTTTGCTTTTGCTTTGTTTGGCTTCCCGGAAAAAAAAGAAAAAAAACAAAGAGCTTTGTGTTTTAGTGACCAATAATGGGGATTCTAATGTAAGACTTAAAAGTGAGAGAAAAAGATTTGTGTATTTTTCACTAGAAATTTAATTCAAAAATTGTTCATGTATGTGGAGTAAACTAATAGTATTGGGTTCTATTGGTTTTATTTCAAGTTAATTCCTAGAAAACTTTACCTGCTCAAAATGAAGTCTGAATGACTTCTATTATATTTCTGTTATTTATTTTAATGTAACTAGTACAGTTGATGTCCGCATTAGTTGACCCAGACACCCGATTATCAAAAATAAAATAAAATAAAAAATCATAAAATTTGAATTTTTAGCAAGGAAGAATGGAAATGAAGAAATTAATGAAAGGAAATTATACTTCTATTATCTTTCTGGTCAATGGATGTATTATTGTTTCAGAAAAGGAGACCGAAGTACTCTTTGCTTCCACAATGGTGAATTTTTTGTAAAAATGATGCGTAAAGTATTTACCATTATTATTGTATTGCCCCGTGGCCTGTTTCATTTTGTTGCAACTGCTATTTGGATGCTTTGGTTGATTATTCGGGATTTGACATCAATAACAGAGTTATAGTCATGGTGTTTTGCATGTGAGAGGGATCGACTTTGGCGCCAGGTGGTGACTGTGAAATATGGGGTTGGGAAGAGGGAGTGGAGTTCGGGGGATGTGAGTGGCACTCATGGTTGAGGTTTATGGAAGGGGATTTGGTTGAGTCAAGAGGAGTTATGGGGAAGGGTTAGTTTTAGGGTTGGGACATGGGAGATGTTGAGATTTTGGTGGGATAGTTGGTGTGGCAAGATTCCGTTAGAGTTATTGTTTCCTTTGATCTTTCATATTGTTGTAGATTGGGAGGCTTTGGTTGCGTCTTATCTTCAGAGGACTAGTGGTGTGATTTTGGATATTAGGTTACAACGGCAGACTCAAGATTGGAAGGTTGGACAATTGGTGGATTTGTTGTCTTTCTTGTATGGTCTGCTCGTTGGGGGTGGGGGTGGGGGTGGGGGTGGGTGAGGATTGTTTGGTGTGGTGTGGGCCAGGTGCAAAAGGGCTTCTCTCAGTTTCTTCATTTTATTGAGCGTTGGCTGGTGGTGTAGCGCTAGTGGTGTGGCAGGGGATTTTCCTTGGCAGCGTATTTGGCTGCCGGATGTTCCTTTCGAAGATGGACTTTTTTGTGTGGACGGCTACCTTAGAGAGGATTCTTACGTTTGACAATTTGGTCTCTCATCGCCAGATTTTGGTGAATTGGTGTTGTATATGCTATAGTGATGCGGAGATTGGATCATTTGCCTATTCATTGCCTAATAGCTTCTCGATTGTGGGGCTGTATTTTTTCCACTTTTGGGGTGAGTTGGGTTACAAGCTGGGGGGATCGGGTTGGAAAGCAACGGCAGAAGGCTTGGGTGTTGGCTTTTTTGTGTTTAATGTGGTTGGTCTAGCTGGAGTAGAATGAGTGTATCTTTTAGGGGGTGGTTCATCTTGTTTCTTGTTTGGAGAATTGGCTATTAATAGTTTTATATAGTTGGGTTGAGGGGAGGCTGGATTTGGATGTTTTTGCTTTTTTGGATTTTTTGGATGACTTAATTGGTTAGGGGGCATTTCCTGATTTAGGGATTCGTCTTTTATAGTCTTTTGCATCAGCTTGATGTTATTTATTTCTTTAATAATATTGATCTTATTTATCAACAACAAAAAAAAGAAAGAAAAAGAAGTTCTAGTTATGTGGGATTGCGTCAAATTTGTTGTATTTCGGGAGATGTGGTTGGAAAGGGATGCGATGGTTTTTACATAGAAAATTTGAGGATCTTGAGTAGATAAGATTTGTCATATATCGTCATTTTGGGTTTCAATTTATTCCCCTTCCAAGGGGATTCCATTATTTTTTTTATTGATAGGATTGGAGAGGCATGTTTGATATATAATCTCTTTTTTTCTCCTTTTTTTTAATATTTCGGGGGACTTCTTATTCTCATCCTTCTTTATATGTCTTATTTTCCTATTTTTAATAAAAGAAAAATTGTTGTTGATAAAAAAAAATTAAAAAAAAAAGTTGTCATTGGAATAGTTCTCTGTGTGTGTGTGAGTGTGTGTGTTGCAATTAGTGATAGAACAGGTCATAAACTTCATGGCATCCAGATCTTGTATATAGCATTTCCATTGTTTCCATCAAGTTTGAGGAGCACTGAGGTACCAGTAGTCATGTTTGAGTTGCTCAGGACTTTGGCCCTCTAAATACCTCGGTCTTTAAATAACTTCTAGAAAACAAAAGATAAATATTTACTAGTGCCTCTGTGCTATTAGACATAGTAATTAGAAGAATTTAACGCTAAGACACATACCCTACCCCAACACCCATACCTGAGTCAATGTAATATAGACCTTAAGCAAGCTTTTAGGTAGCACTTTTTCTTCTCAATATACACATCTCACTTGATAAGAAGCTAATGTCTGACTTAACATTGTCCAATTGAGTGTCAAAGATGTATAGTAAGACATCTATTTTGCTTGCTACTGATTGTGGGTCCATTTCCTCACAACTTAATTTTTACATCTATTTAGCTTGCTAATGATTGTGGGTCCATTTTCTCACAACTTAATTTTTGGGACAATTGTGATCTGACATGGTATCAGAGTCAAGTTGGAGGAAGCCTTGGATTTAGGTCTCTCTGTTTGCATTATGCTTCTCTCTCTATATAGATGTTTGCATCTCGACATGCAAGACCTAAGAAGCATGGACCCAGACACGTGACACGACACGGACACGCCAACACGCTAATTTTTAAAAAATGTAGGACACGACAAGTGGGGCACACGCATGAAATATATAATTTTATATATTTATTATATGTTATATATATGATCGTATCATTCAATAATAATAAAAAATGCAATAAGACACTAATCCCTATAAATTTATATGATTTTTGTTTTATTATTGTATCTTAAGTTGTTTTGTTCAAACTTACAATTAGTTTTACATGTGTCTAATCAATAGACGTGTGTTTAAGAGATACACACGTGTGTCCTCTAAGTGTCCAAAGAGTGTCCGGGTCTTTGAAAAATATGACACGTTTGGAAGAGTTTCGGACACATGTCGGGAAAGTGTCCAAAGAGTGTCGGTGTCCAACACGGATACGTTACCTTGTTAAAAGTGTCCGTGCCTCTTAGTGCAAGACGAGAGTGAATGTGAGGAAGGGTGTTGGATAGCTACTTAAACCAATATGAAGGTGAAGAAGATATTCTTTTTTTAAAGCTAATTTTGCACTTCTTTCAATGAGCTTGTGGAACTGCTTTGTCAGCCAAGAATTTATAGTTTTGATTATGCTCTTGAATCATATCTCACGAGAGAACTATATCTGACAATTGGGGATGGATTTGTTTGCTGATTTATGTATTGTATCATTTTGCTTACAGGCTGGAAAGTTTTAATTATAGATGTTCAATCACAGACACTGAAGTCTTCAATCATGTTGACACTGATGAAGAGGTTCAGGCAGAATTTTCAACTGCTGCTTCAAATTGTTCAGTCCCAATTGTTCATATCAAATCTGATATCCTTGAGACTGAATCTTTGAATTTACTGGCTGAAGACACTTATGTTGACACTCTTTTGACAACGTTGCCAGTATGAACTCTAATGGCTAACAACTCTGTCTCTTTCTCTTTCACCAATATTTTGTTGATGAGAAAAACTTTTTGAGTCTTGACTTCTCATCTTCGCATCATTTTGTTGTTCCCTTTTCAGGTCTTATCAGAGGAGGAGCAGTATGTTCTCGCTGCAACTCCTGCCCATCCAGCGGGGTTGTACGGTAAGAGCACACAGCCTTGAGCTATGAAGCACCGACACTTCAAAACAAATGCCGTAGCTGCGTCAGACACATGGACATAGTGGGGACACTTGGACATGGCAGGGACATGTGGGACATGCCACATGGCGTGTCCCCTTTTTTAATTAATTTATTTTCAGGGAACATGCCAAGAACACTTCGGGGACACACTAGGAACATGCCAACTTGTCTTTTCCCCCATTTTTCTTAGTGCCTTTGATGAATGTTGAATATTAAATGTTTATTATTTTTTTCTTGGAATTAATTACTTAATAGATCATCCATAAAAAAGATATAAACTATAAGTATTAATTTAAAAGTGCTATTTTTTAAAAATATAGAATCATAGTTAGCTTTTGTTAATATTGATTGTTTGTGGATGTAATATTAATCTAGATAGCAAATAAAAATATATGAAAACATATTTTATTGTCATGTCCCCGCCGTATCCGTGTCCCCATTTTTTTGAAATTGCCGTGTCCCATGTCTTCATCCGTGTCTATGTCCGCATCCGTATCCTTGTCCATGCTTCTTTGCCCTAGAACACTGTAGGCATTTGTATTCCATGATAACTGGCAATGAATTTAATGTATTAGGCATTAAATATAACCACTTGTATGATTTTTGTGTATTAGGTGAATAAAAATGTTTTCAATATGGAACTTTTCTGCTTCCCAAATCCCTCTTGTTGTGACCCTTTCTGTATGTACAATGGGATTTGGGGTCCAATTTTTTGAAGGTCTCAGTATCAGAACTCAATTTGAGACAATTCTAAAGTGCATGTTTTTTAGATTTTGATATTTTTGAGCTTAGTAGACCTGATCAGGTTTAGGTTTTACATGAAGAATGCACATATAAGAGAGCTAGAGACATCTAATCTATTTTCAGTGGATGTTCTGAGGTAAAAGGTTTGCGAGGTTGTCAAACTCTTCCTTTGTCCTCTGAACATATCGACATTGAATTTTTTACCCCAAAGAAAGCTACTTTGCATACACCGTGATTAAGTATATTTGATTGTCATCTATGTAGTTGCTTGCATTATTTTTGCTGCTTCTTTGTTCTATGAGAACATTACTTCCATTTACAACTCCAAGATGTCTCATCAAGTTTATGTGAATTTGTCTTAACAAGAGTGCTCATTTTTCTGAGACCCATCTTATAATTTGGCTAATTACTTCTGTCCAGAATTGCATCCATTTTGGTCCCCCAAAAAATTCTGTGTTGTTCTACTGAGACTGTAGAATCCTAGATTTAGCTGCTGACCTTCACTTTGATATATTTTGTTTTAGAATATACTGATGTTTCTTTTAAACAATATCATATCACACTGATGTTGGATTATTTGAACAGTTTCTAACCCCAAAAGTCTTGTGTCTTAATCAGCCCTGTATGCTAGTTGCATGACTGGGAATCTGGTGGAACAGCTTTGGAATTTTGCTTGGCCTGCTGCTATAGCATTGCTTCATCCAAGCCTTCTTCCAGTGGCGGTCATGGGTTTCTTCACTAAGGTTTCAATGGGTTTACTGAGATAACAATAAAATATAAAGTAAAGGGCAAAAAGAACAATTTCTAACAAGCTCTACGTTGAACAGGTTGCAGTAATTGTTGGAGGTCCTTTGGTTGGTAAACTTATGGATCATTTTCCCAGAGTACCTGCATATAATTGTTTGACTATTGTCCAGGTAAGTCTTCATATAAGATCAATGATTTGATCTGGATGTGGCAATATTTCTATTCGAATTATACAGAATTTGACTATGGGTTGAGAACTTCCTTGTTAATCATAATATCCATGCCTTCGTATGATATGTAACTTGTTGTCAATTTTTTCCTTTTAAACTTCTCCTCCTCTCTCTCTAAAACCTCCTCCTCCTCAGGCCTCCCTTTGGGCCGGCCGGCCGCCACCTTCGGCTATGGCGGTCGGCTGGCCTAGTTTCTTTCCGGCATCCATTTGTTTGTTCTTTTTCCTCCAATAAACTTGATTTCCCTCATTTCTCCCACCTTAGGGTGTTTGTGTTGCAGCGGTGGGTTTTTATGGTGCTTCCGGGCCGTCCAGGATCTTCATTCGTGCGCTCTTTTGCGAGTAGGAGCTTGAGGGGTGAACTCTAGTTCAGGTTGGTGGAGAAGTTTCGATGCTTTGTTTGGGCAGAATCATGGATGTCGAAGTTGATCCCGATCTGTCTGGTTTTCATTCGTGCGCTCCTCTTTGGATGAGAGTTTGAGGGATGATCTTCTAAATGTATGGTGGTGGGTGTTGTTCTGTGTGGAGCTGCAGTGGGTGTGGGTGCGGGTGTCTTCGGCAGCAAGTGTGGAGGTTGGAGTTTGGAGTTTGGAGGTTGGGTGTTAATCTGTCTTCAGAGTTTGGAGGTAGGAGTTTGGAGTTGCATTGGAGTTTGGAGTTTGGTTGATGGTGTTTTCCGGTGGTATTTGGAGGGCAGCAGAGTTTTCCGGTGGTGTGGGGAGGGCAGCAGAGTGCAGCAGAGTGGGGGTGGCCTCGGGAGTGCGGCAGCACAGCAGCTTAGGTGTTTGGAGTTTCGGTGGTGTTTGGAGTTTGGCAGGTTGTTCGGCAGCAAGTGTGCAGGTTGGAGTTCGGCAGCAAGTGGGCAGCAAGTGGGCTGTTGATTGATGGTGTTCTCCGGTGGTATTTGGAGGGCAGCAGAGATTTCCGGTGGTGTGGGGAGGGAAGCAGTGTGCAGCAGAGTAGGGGTGGCCTCGGGAGTGCAGAGTGGTTGGCTTCGGAGCAGGTGTGGGCGTGGGCTGCAGAGTAGGCGTGGGTGGCGTGTCTTGGGTACTGTGGGCTGTGGGATTGTATTTGGTGTTTAAAATATTTGAGTCTCTAATTTGATTTTGTGGTTTGTTTTTGGTGGGTTGATCTTGTGGGAAATCATGTATTTTATATTTTGTTAAGTTCTTCTTAACTTTTGTTTTAAAAAAATTGTGAGGCTGAGGGGTTGGTTGTATGGTTGCGAGTAGCAGTAGTAGGGGTATTTTATACTCCCGAAACTCTCTCAGTGCAGTTCATCTTCCTGTACCTTTAATTTCATGTTTTTAATGAAATTTTTCTTTGCTGATCAAAAAAAAAAAATATTTCTATTCGAATTTGTGTTCTAATACTTCCCTTTCTGTCAGGCAGCTGCTCAGCTGTTGTCAGTTGGAATGATAATTCATGCCCATACTGTTCATCCCTCCCCTGCATCATCAATGCTTCCCCGTCCTTGGTTTGTTGTATTAGTTTTAGCTGGTGCTGTTGAGAGGCTGTCTGGATTGGCTCTAGGGGTTGCAATGGAGCGTGATTGGGTTGTACAGGTAGTGCTTATTATATATTGACAGCTTTTATGTTATTTATCCGGGGTGTTAACTGATTTCCTAATTTAGCCTTCTTATCTGTGCAGTTAGCGGGAACAAATAGGCCTATTGCTCTTGCCCAGGCAAATGCCGTTCTTAGTCGAATTGATCTTCTCTGCGAGGTTAATGCAATTTTGTGATCATGATCTCATGACAAAGCTAGTTGTATTGAATTACAAATGCATGGTCATATTTTCTTGGGTGGTATTATTCTCACATTTTTGGTTTTGTGTTCAAACTAATGCTATAACAAAAGAACTTTCTCTGTGATGTGGAATACCAATGAAAGTGGATCTCAATGAGTGTGTCCTATAGAATTACTAATCTCAAACATTCATACTTGAATGTTTTAGGGAAAACCTCTGATAGAAGAGACTTATCTCTACATAAAAATTGCAGATTGCTGGAGCATCATTGTTTGGCATTCTTCTATCTAAATATGAACCTGTGACCTGCTTGAAGCTTGCTGCTGGTTTAATGATATGGGCACTGCCTGTTGTGGTATTTGTTCCTCTCTCTCTCTCTCTCTCTCTCTCTCTCTATATATATATATATGTATATATAATTGTCCTTTGGTTTTGCTTGTTTTGTCTATGGAACTTTGTCATAAGTAGTATTCTATGTTATTCTGAGATTCATATTTTATGTCTTAAGGTTGTTCTCATATGGTTAACCAACAAGCTTTCTATGGGTGTTCTTGACCGAGCCAAATCTCCGCAAACATGTTGCACAAGTTCCATGGGAGGACCTCAACTGGATGCTGAGAATATAGGTTTGTCCTCCGTAATTTAAATTGGTATCTCAACTTGATACACCAACTAACTCTCACCTTTTGATAAACAGTGAAAATGAGTGTGGAGGCTATCAAGCATGGGTGGGTTGAGTACATGCAGCAGCCTGTGCTCCCCGCGAGCCTAGCATATGTGCTTCTTTGCTTTAATGTTGTCCTTGCTCCTGGTGGGTTGATGACGGCATTTTTAACACAACGTGGTATTGTCCAAACTTCTGAACTTTTCACCTGCAGTTGCTTGGGGAGACATTGTTTTATTGGTTGACTCTATCATACAACAAGTTATGATGAAATGTTTATATTTGGAATTAAGAAATTCCATGTTAATTTACACTTCATTACAAATGTGGCACAGATCAAAGGGGTTTGTAACAACCTCCATGTGATGGACCCAATGTCTATTGAAATTTCTTGATTGAAACCCAACCCTGTTAATGGTCATGGTTCAAAGTTTCACTTCTGGGTGTGGGTTTTAGTTGGCTGATAATTGGAACCATTTTGGAATTTCAAAATAAGATAAAGGAGATGTTTGATACCATTAAGTGCTTAAATCTGAAAATTTTAAGTGAATTATTAATTATGTTTTCATAACCTACAAGTTGTTACCACTTAAAAATGAAGATCACTAAAAAAGGGTATGAATTTTAAGTTAGATATGACTTATCATTTAATATTAAATATGCTTCGTGGAAGGTAGTTTTAAATTTTGATCTTGATAGAAGAAGTTATCCTTAAATTTTCAATTTTAAAATTCCTGCACTAAAATTTTTAGGTACTTAAATTTCAGTTAATTAAAACAGCACCTATATTTGAAACAAGCTGATAACCACATGGAAATGCTTGGAAACATGAAACAAAACTGATTTAAATGAACAGATAAATATATACATACATACATATATATATGACGAATTAAAAGCATTGGAGGGCCAACAAAACCTCTATGGCAACAAAAGGATGTCAACCAAAAGGGGGACATCAATATAGATTGTCATGCACTTGAACAAAGAAATGGTAAAATGATTTCAGTATAAATGATCAGAAAATATAAATCTCCCCCCCCCCCCCCAACCCCCACCAAAAAAAAAAAAACATGATAAAACATTTTATATAGGTCAGTTATACGTCTTTTCATTATCTTCTAAAATTATGTTTTTGAAAATTATTTTGTAAATGAGCAAAAACAGTGCTTAGTGATTTAGAAATGATCTTATACACTGCATATATTGAGTTATTGACCATTACTTCAATGTGAACAACACAGTGATGAAATATACTGCAACCCTGTTAATTGAAACCACCTTCTCAAGTATTAGAAAATGTCACCATTATATATGTATATATATTAGTACACTAGTGATTTGATGGATTTCATGGAGATTCAGATATATTCTTCAATTTCAGAGAACTTTGTGGAGTTTCAAGAAGTTTTATCAAGATTACATAGTTCTAACACAAGTGTTATAAGAGCACAAAAAACTATAAACTAAATTGTTTTCTGATTTCTGTTATATGAAAAAATTTAGACATTTTGATTTTTTTGATTGGAAGGTGTCAAAAGACTTGACACTTTGACCTTGTTAACATTGATGTCATTCATCTGTTTGCTGTGTGATTATTTACTTGTAAGGGTTGGTTTGGCATGTTTGAAAAAAGCCAAAAAGTCAAAAAGTCACTATCCTATTTAAGTCGCATCATCTTATTTAAGTCACATTACTTCTCTAACACATCATTTCAAACCCAACCCATATTTCATAAAAAGTCAAAAAGTACACTTATTTAGATCATCCCAAACCCCTAAAAGTTGAGACAAAAAAATGTGTATGGTTATTATTGTATCATTATTATTTGGCATATTTGAATTTACTTAGTAACAGTAGACCACTTGGGTATGTGCTTGCCGAGGGTAATGCTGGAGTTGTGAATGTGTTTTTATGTGACTACCCCCCCTTTTTTTGCTTTCTATATATTTTTATGCAATTCAAAGTTTCTAATCAATTGCGCTGATGATCTTTACAAATCCTCGTTGAGCTTGAATTTGTATTTGAAGTCTGAGATGCATCATTCGGATTGTTTCAGGTTTAAATCCATTGATCATTGGGGGTTTTAGCGGACTATGTGCTTTCATGGGTGTTGCAGCGACATTTGTATCTGCATACATGGTCAAGAGACTTGGTATTCTGAAGGTTGTACTCTGTATATATATTAAGCTCTTATTAATCTGCTAAAATACATGTTTTTGTTCATATTCTAGTCCTAATTCTCAATGATTTCTATTACCAGGCTGGAGCTGTTGGGTTGATATTACAGGCTTCACTTCTTACCATTGCTGTTGCTGTGTGTTGGAGTGGACCTTTTACTTCACAGAGTCCACTTCTATTCTTCTTGTGTTTGATTGTAAGCTCTCTCTCTCTCTCTCTCTCTCTCTCTCACAGCGAATGTACACCATCTCTCCATTACTCATTAACTGTATCTCGTGCAATGGCTTTCACCGATGACACAAGTATTTTATTCGGTCTCTTGTCCGTTGTAGTTGGCTTGGCTTGTCTATGTTTTTGCAATTTATTGCAATATCAGCACAAAATTTGTGATAAGTACACAACACAAGCTATAGGAAAAATCAATGTGGCACCATTCCTCTTTTCACCCTCATTTAATGGGGACCAACAATATGTAATGTCCTATTCTAGATATATGCATGTTACATGTATAGTATATCTGTTTTCATGCATGATGTATGCATCTACCTTTTGTGGTGTCGTATTATGCATTTATTGTTGCCTGTATTATTCTCATCGTGTATGTTATCATTCATGCATGATGTAAGTTAAAACAAATATTTTATAAATTCCTATATCTTTTATTTGAATCCATTCTGCTGAAAATTAAGAAAAGTGGATACATTCTGTTTGCAGGTATTGTCAAGATTGGGTCACATGTCATATGATGTTGTAGGGGCACAGATTCTTCAAACTGGGATCCCAGCATCCAAAGCAAATCTTATTGGGACAACAGAGGTTTCAATTGCAAGTCTGGCAGAGTCTGTAATGTTGGGAGTTGCAATAATTGCAAATGATGTTTCTTCTTTTGGATTTCTTGCGCTGCTGTCGCTTTTATCAGTGGTTGGTGCAACGTGGTTGTTCTGCCGATGGTTGGTGAATCCTACAGATGCACAAAGAAGTCTCTTCTCTTTTGATCCTCTCTTTTGATTCCACATGTAAGTGTTCTGTTCTTCATTTTCTCTAGTTGATTAGCTTGGAAGAATGATTTTTCTCCATCACACCTGTGATCTTGTTCATTTCCAGATGATTTTGATGAACCTGACTTTTATCATCTGTAACAAGTTCCGTCCAAATTGACGAAGTTCTACCAGGATTTGTGTCTTTATACTTAAGATCTAAGAAGCACGGACATGCAAGACGCCGACACACCGAGTTTCAAAAAATGCAGGACACGACACTTGGGAGACACGCACGAAATATATAATTTTATATATTTATTAAATGTCATATATATGAATATATCATTCAAAGATAATATAAAAAAAAATGTAATATAGCACTTATTTTATAAATTTACATTGTTTGTTCTTTTGTTATTGTATCCTAAGTTATTTAGTTCAAATTTATAATTAGTTTCGTGTGTGTAATCAGTGGATATGTGTGTTTAAACAATGGAGACGAGTGTCCAAAGTCTGGATCTAAAAACGAATTAAAAAAATAGGATACATTTGGATGAGTATCAAACACGTGTCGGGAAGTGTCCAGCAAGTGTCGGCATCCGACACAGATATGCCACCTTCTTAGAAGTGTTCATGCTTCTTAGCTTAAGATGGTCAACATTCATCCTGGATTAGTTTAAGCCAAATGGACAAGCGTTATTTAGTTCAAATTTATAATTAATTTCGTGTGTGTAATCAGTGGATATGTGTGTTTAAACAATGGAGACGGGTGTCCAAAGTCTGGATCTAAAAACGAATTAAAAAAATAGGATACATTTGGATGAGTATCAAACACGTGTCGGGAAGTGTCCAGCAAGTGTCGGCATCCGACACAGATATGCCACCTTCTTAGAAGTGTTCATGCTTCTTAGCTTAAGATGGTCAGCATTCATCCTGGATTAGTTTAAGCCAAATGGACAAGCGTCTGGTAAAAGATTCATAACATTGGTTCCTTGAAAAAAAAAATTATAGGGTTTATGTGAAGTCAATTGAAGCTGTGTGACTTATCATCAGCAAATTAATTGTTAATTGTCTGTCTCAGATGCCGTGACACATTGACAAAATATAAATTATTGCTGTGAATATGAGATCAAAATTTGTGCATTCCAGCTCCATAAAATTAATGGGCCAATGGATGTGCTAAATTTCTTCTTAGTGCATGTTGCGGTTCTTTTTTAGGAGTCTGTGTACTATTCATTTGAGCATATAATCTAGTTGGTGTGTAGTGTAGTTAGTTGATTTTTGTTAATGAAGAACTCAGAAAATCTATTGCTTGAACTTGTACTTCATAAAATCTTGCACCTGAAGATTTTATTGTTAGTTAGACAATCTAGCTGTAAGAGATTTTTCATGTTAAGGAAAGCAACACATTAGAAGAAGTTTTTTTTTAGCAGTTGATTGAAAATGGTATAATTGCCTTATATTCTCTTGAGGTGGAACATTTGAAATATACTTCTAATTTTCTTCTAGATTATTTAAGCTGGTTTCATGTTGAAGACCACTAGATAAGTGAACTAAATTGGCAAATTTTGATACTTCCTAATTAAGAAAAATGTGAGAAGAAAAATATCCCTTGAACAATTAGGTAACTGTTGCTATAAAGACGAAAAGTACTAATCAAGGAAATTTGTCTGCAGCCATTCTTCTGAATATACTTCTTGGCCTTTATGTCTGGCTCAAATTAACAGTTTTGTAGAAGCTTGTTACAGATCATATAACTTTTGGGAAGAAGCTTAATTTGCTGGCAGCATAGCTTATCTATTTCTACCCTTTGTTTCACTCATAATACTATATGTGATTTGTTTCCTTTTATATTGTCAACAGTTGCACAGGTGGTAATCTTAACATATACTGACTAAAGCAAAGATATTGTTATCTGCCATTTTCAATGGCTACACAACAATTATATCAATTCTAGAAGAAGCCTACCAAGGTATATTTTTCTCAGTTTCTTCATCACACATTGTTGTAATGGTTAAATGGCTTATCATAAATCATTTAACATCCTTTGTATTATATCAACACTAGAATGGCAAAGCTTGTATGTCTACCAGTTTCCAAATCTTTAGCAGTTAGCAGTAATTCATTTTCTGATTTTTTTTTTTTTTACTGCTGCCTCAATCTGTACAAAATACAAACATTTGAGCACCCTCAAGCATTGATTCATTTGTTTTCTGGCAATTACATTGATTTGAATTCTCTGTTTTTGGTTTTGTCATCTTTCCTGCAGACCTGAGATAATTTTTGTACATATTTGACAGTGTAGCATGTGAAATGATAATTTAGCATCTTGACTCAATCATTTTTGTTGTGTTCCATGAATGCCTTCTCATTTTTGTTGTACTAGATATTTGGAATTGATTCACTACCTTTGCATGGGCTGTATAATGAAATTATTCGGATCTTTTGTTTGCTGTTGAATGAAAGCCTTAACAAAGATAATGGGTATACCAAAGATTGGAAATGGGTATTGGTTTAGATGGAGGCATAATACTAATTCTATTTTAATGAAAGATGTGGTCTTAAAAGTAGGATGGTAGGGTAGATCTAGATTGAGAGGTTCAGAAATGACTTTGACAAAAATCGGTTTGTTCCTTTTTTGATATATATATATACATATATTTTTAGTTTTTCTCTATTCTTTGGAGGTTTCTTGATTATATATGTAAATAGGAACTCAAGTCCATCTGATTGCATTTCTTTTATTTTCTTTTCTTTTTCCCTCTTCTGTTTTTTTTTTTTTTTTTTCCATAAGATAGCGGTTAGTATGTTAGTAGTTAGATTACGCAAGCCAACATCTCTCTATAGACTCAAACTTGAAACTTCACTCACCTTAACACCTAAGTGCCCTCTTTATGACCTTGGACAATTGCCTGGGTCCTTTTTCCCTCTTCCAAACTGTTAAGAATGTCACTAATTGACCTAATCATTAATTATTCGAGTATTTGATCCTAAAGAAATCTTAAAAAGTTATTACTACATTTGTTTTTTAACAGAAGATGAGATAGGATGGTTGTTCGATTCTGACGGCTGAATTTTTTTAAGCCACTGACAGCTGAACTTAGAACTTGCTTTTTTGCATTGCACTAGCGTATGTGTATCACCCTTGTAAATTATGATTTTGGCCCCCACACCTTTCACTTAGGTATTCTAACAATTTTACAGAGCTCAAGTTTGAAATTCTAACTTAGAACAGTGTTTTTAGTGTAATGATTCATCAATCCTTGGTCACAGTTAAGATGGAAAACTAGTTTACTAGTTAAATGATTGGAGTAAACTGAATTAGGGTGTGTTCAGAAATGGAATGTTTTCTAATCTTACATGTATTTAATATAAATATCTAATATTATATATATATATATATATATAGAGAGAGAGAGAGAGAGAGAGAGAGAGATTGATCTCACTTTCCATAAAAATAAAAAAATAAAAAAAAAATTAACTAAATTTTCAAAAGTTGATGTGTTTGGTAATTGTTAAAAAAAAAATGCTGTTTTATTAGTTGGAAAGTTCACTTTTTTTTTAACTTTTTTAGGTTTTTTTTTTAATTATTATTTTTATTTTTTTATAGCTACGACAACAGGTTTTTGTTTTTTTAACTTATTTAGCCAAAAAACAACCTTTTTTTATATTTTTATATTTTTTTATTTTTTAACACATGGTGTTACTAAAGCCATTCTCAAGTATCTTTTTATTTTTATTTTATGGTGGTCAAGACTCATGGGTTGTCCTTGCCTGTATGCACACACCCCCACACATTTGAATTAGGTTAGCCCAAGGAAACTGTGGGCTGTGACCCCTCAAGGGCCTAGGGATGAAAACCAGTTGACATATATATTTTATGAGATGTGGTCCCACACTTCTTATTCTACCCGCTTGAGACTCAATCAACCCTTGTCCTACTTATTTGATATGGGTAGGCTACATGAATCATGTTTTGAAATTTTACGTTCATTCTATCTACATCAAAACACTATAAATTTAATTGAATTTGAATTACTTATTACTAGTTCTTGTTGTAAACAAATGCTTATGCATGTTCATATAAAAATCTCTCCATCTTGTGGTCATATTGAACCAACAGGTAGTTGTTCAGAGGTGCAGGATTCGGCTTTCCCCATTGAGGTCGGTCTTTCATCTCTTGTATATTTGTTTTGGGAATCTTCTTGAATTATTATTACTGTTGAGTTTTGTTGTATACATTTTTTAATGCACTGTTGAACATTAGTACGAGGTACCCAAAAAAAAAAGAAAAAACTTGTGGCAGTGTTGTCTATTCTTTTCTTAAAGAATGGTACAGCAACTTGTAGAAAGGAAGCCTCCTAGCAGGGATATGGAGACTTTTTGTTAGGCTGGCACATTGCTGCAGTGGTGGTGGGTGTGGACCATGTTGGTGTCATAGTAAGTAATTGTGATGTATCTTTTCTGAGAGCCATGATTTAACTGGTGGTTTCACAATCTGTTTGTACTTGATGAAAGTTGCTGCAGAATGCCACGAGTGGTCTTTTACATGGGTCCACCTGCCTTGGGAGATATATAACATATTTTATCCACCGGGTATGTCACATACTTCAGCTATTTCCATTCATTTTTTATTATTGGTGTGGGACTCTAAAAAAGGGATTTAAGGCTATGTTTGTGACCTAAGTATTTTAGTTAAAAAGTTAAAAAATTGCTATAAGAACATCCGCATCAAATGAGGAAAAATAATAAAAAGGTAAAATATAGTTAGTAAATCATCAAATCCTTCCTCCATTAGTGTCAACAATTTTTTTTGTAAATTAACTTTTTGTTAAATTTGTTACAGTACCTCAATAACTTAAAGAGGCACTGTTTATTAGCTAAATGATTTTTTATTATATTTTCTGGAGCAAAACTGGGCCAAAATCTTTAAACCAATCGTCCATCCGGATGTCCCCCCGGATATCCTACCGAATGTCCAGTGAGTACCTGTAGCAGAAGGAGAAAAATGTCTAAAATTAGTCTAACCAGTCAATCGATCAACAGCAATTTTTTATTTTTTATTTTTTTGCATTTTTTAAGAATTGTTTAGGTGATACCTCATCAATTTAATTATAAAAAAAATAACAAATACAATAAGAAATTAATATTTTAATAAGATTGAATTAGAATAGAGAATTTGATACAATGAGTACTAAAAATGTGACTAACTAAAATAACAAAAGTGAATTTTGAGCTATAATTTGACTCAAAATTTGTTGAGGCTGATGTAGATGCTCTAAGTTATCATATCACTTTCTCTATTTTTTTACATATTTTTTCGTAAAATGTCAAAAAATTACTAAAATAGTTTGTTTCTAAACGAGGTCTTAATATGTGAATTTATTGTTTAATAGATTTTTGTGAGAATTAATAATATTTTTTATAAAATATTATTAAAAAAAATCACTAATTGCTAATTTTTAACGACAGTTTAAAAATTTTGTTATAAAAAATGTCACTAATTATAAGTTTTAGTGACAATTTTAAAAATTGTCATAAAAACATTCTTAATTTTCAACTTTCAGCGATAGTTTGTAAAATCCGTCACAGAAAAAAATCACTAATTGTATGTTTTAACGATAATTTATAAAAATTGTGACCAAAAAATAAATTACTAGTTAATTTTTAATGATATGTAAAAAATCGTTACAAAAATTTATTTTTAGCGACGATTTTATACGAATTTATTTTTTATAGGACTTGATTGGAAATTAAATTTAAACTATTAAAATTTAGTGATAGTTTAACCTTCGAAAAATCACTTCATGCTTGGCTAAAGTGTTGACATTTCAGTTACATTAAACTCTAGTCTCACTTTAATTAGTAGAATAGTATATCATGTTATTGTGTTCACATGTCGTACTCAATACATAAATTATTTCTGTATGAGGAAACTATTTATTAATATCCTCGGCAATTTTTTTCCTCGAGAAATGTTATACACTTGGAAATAAGTATTCAAAAAATAAAATGTATAACTTAAATAAAAAACTCCCATAGTATAGGTCACACTCATAATAAGCTTGATTTAAACGTGATACTTATATGAATACTTTATGTGAGTAGTTTTGTTTAGACGTGACCAAAAGAATTCTTACTCGGTGGGGAGCTAGAGAGGAAGGGGCCTAGATGAGCCCCAAAAAGTAGGGTATGACACAAGGAAATTGCATGCGCTTCTTCAAAATGGGCTTTAATCATGGCTTGACATTCGAGTTCAAGCTCGAAACCTAGAATCAAAATACAATTTGGGCATTATTTTGATTGGTGAGAATAAAGCGTAAAATTAAATGATTAGAAAGCAGAAACTGCAGCAAAAAATGTCTTCTGGTTTGACATTATTACCAGCATTTGTGAGTAATTTAATTAATGGGTAATGCTCCAACTGGAAAGCTGAAAAACAAATATTTGTATTAAATAAGTTACAAAAAAATTATTTTTGAAGAGTTAGGAGGAGATGTTTTTAATTTTTTAACTCATTAAGCTACTTTAGTAGGTTAAAATTTTTATATTTGAGAAGATAGTTAGATTTTTTTTGTAATTGAATGTGATGTTCGTAAGAAAAAAAATAAAATAATTATGAATTTGATGTGACATTTTATCTTATTAATTATTTTAGCCCATTTTGTCTTTTTTAAATTTTAGCCAAATAAAAATTCAAAAATTCACTTGCCAAACTTGGTCAAAAAGTTGCACCAAATGGGATAATTGTATAGCTCATTTCATTAATATGGGGATTAAAATACTATATAAAAAATAGGATAAATTACATCATGAGGTTTGGATAATTATATTGGAGTCTCTTAAAATATTAATTAATATAATACTTGACACTATTTTCATCAGAAATTCGTTAGTCGTATAAATGAAAAAAAATAATGTTATCATCTTTTTTACATTAAGGCCAAGTTTGGGAAGACTAAATAAGTGCACTTTTTTGACTTTTTATGAAATATGGATTGGATTGAGTTGGGTTTGAAGTGATGTATTAGAGAGGTGATCTGACTTAAATAAGATGATGTGACTTAAATAAGATAGTGATTTTTTTGACTTTTTGAATTTTTTTGAAGATGTCAAACTTGGCCTAAAATATATATTTTTTGTCGTGTATGTTTGTATTTTTATACAATCTTATTAGTTTGATCTCTTTAACATTACTAGTAGAGAGTCCTTTGTTAATTATGTCAAAAATGTAAGACTTACTGTATTTTTTCTAAATCTTAAAAGAAGTCGGTGTAATTTATCAAAAAAAAACAAATAATTGTTAGTTGTGCCTAAAATAAAGTTTCCTTTCCCCCCTTGTTTTGTGATCATGTTAAACAGAAGGTTACAGTCCTAGAACTTGTACAAGTTAATGATGGTATATGGGCCCATGTGTATGATAAAAGGAATTGGATGCAGAATGATATGGAATTATTAATTATGAAAATAATAATAAAAAAATTCTAAACATACATATAATCAAATCCCATTTAGAGAAATTATAATATTATAGTGATTGTGTCCACAAGTTAATCCCATGGTATATGGGTCATGTTTTTTATTTTATTTTTTCCAATTTGCAATAATCACTTCTAGGAAAAAAACAAAAAAACAAAAGAGTCAACAAGAGAGGCTTGTGTTTTTTAAATGATTGAGTTGGATTGGATGTGGGAGCTTCTTCATAATTCATCTCATTATACCACATTATTTATTTATTTTTATTATAATTGTGTCCTTACAAAATTGTCATTAAAGACTCCAACCGTAAAATTTTACAATCTTAATTTCTCTACTCAGCCACCTCCTTCCCCATTATTTAAAATCTGGATCTAGAAGGGAAAGAGAGGGAGGCACCATGAACCTTAGATCTGGGATAGAAAATGCAAGGGAATAAAAGAGAAATGGAAGAGAAGGTGGATGTAAAGATAAGATGTAAGGTTAGAAATCCTAATAGATTTTAGATATTGAGGGTTATTAAGAGATAAAATAAAATATTAAATTTTTTAAATTATAATGAGAAAATAAGTGTAATAAATTAAGGGAGTTGCTAATAACCCTTGCAATTTATCTTACCCCCACTTTTTTATATTATAAATTTATCCTGACATAAATATTAATATTATCATCCCTAACCTCTCAAATCTTAATCCTAACTAGGGGTGGGCGCGGGTCGGTTGCGGCCACGGAACCTCCAATCCGCCATCCGTCTGCCAATTCGGCGGATGTGGATTGAGCGGTTTGGTGGATGGATGCGAATCGGTTTGGCGGTTTAAAATTTTATAAATTTTCAACATAATTCAATTTAAGCACTTCCTCAAAAAAAGAAGAAGAAAGTATTACAGTCAATGACTTAAAAAAAAATATTACAATCACTGCATGTCTCATTTACATATTACAATCTCAGCATGTCTCATCCACATAAAGTATTACAATCTGTGGTTCTTAAAATATAAAAACCAATTCAAATCACCAAAAACCATGAACAAAGCAGTAGTAGAGATTGTATGTCTCTATATTGTTACATCTATATCTGTTTTTGAAAACAAAAACCAACTAGCATATATCATATTTTTTATTTATTATTTTTAGAGATAGATTTAAAAACCAAAAAATATAGATAAATAATACGTTTATTTTTTTCAATTCAAAAAAGATATTCAAGTTGAAAACTTTTTTTCAACAGAATATTTACTCTTTTTTAATTAAAAACACAAACAAAATATTTAAACAAACTGAAAACACAAAATCTTATAAATTACTAGGGGTGCTTGCGGTTTGGCAGTTCGGTTGCGACCAAAGGAATCTCAAATCCGCCATCCGTCTGCCAGATTGGCGAATTGGAGAAAATCAATCCGCAACTGTCCATATTCGTCATCACGCATCCGTCCAAAATGTGGCAGATTGGTTTGGTTCGGTCGGTTTTGACGGATCGGTGTATCCGCTGCTCACCCCTAACCCTAACCACATCCGGCTACCCTTCCTCTGTAGCCTCTCTTTGTCTCTCTGCTAGCTCTTCAGCCCTCTCTTCTACCGGTGACCTATCACTTCATCCCTCTTCTTTTCCAAAAGGCTACCACCATAAAGAACAAATCATAATAATAATAATACCAAAAAAAAAAAACTCATAGTTCAAATGTATATATGATGATTGTAATAAATTATATATAAGATTTTGGCGTTTAAGAATGTTGTATGTTGGTTATCATTTTGATGTATTTCGTGCAATTTAAAAAAAAAAAAATACACAATATCATATATATTTTCATTGTATTAATTAGTATGCAACAATACTCAATACAAAATAGATGAGAAATTAATTTTAGTTCACCTAATCCTCATATAATTTTTACAACAATCATAGTTATCTTCCACCGATAACCCAAAATAAATATCTCTAACAGATAAATAAATTTCCATTAAAAATACACTTTTCCAAAATCTCAAATGGGAGTGATAATATGTATTCAATTCCACCCTTATCATTATCATCATTTCAATTTCACAATTCTCAATATTCCAATTTTCTCTTTACAATTTCAACATTTACATTTTTTGGCAAAATCCCTTTCTCTTTGAAAATCCATTTCAATGCAAGAAATATCTCATTTCAACATATATCAACCCCAAATTCATAATCACAATATTTTTTAAGAAACCATTTGAAAATCCCTCTTTTACACTTCGATTTCCAAACCTAGGTTTTTGCCAAAAACTCTCAAACCACTATAATCGTTTGAAATAACAAATAGCAAAGGTAAAACCCATACTAGAGTGTGAACAATCCTTACTTCAAAGCTAGAAGACCAAGGAGATAGTAGAGAAACTTCAAAGAAGCTGAAATCTACTTTTGTTCAAATGAAAAGAGAGCACATGAAGTGTTCTATCTTTTTAACAAAGGGAGTAGAGTGAAGAAATCACTAGATTTTGGTGTTTTTGTAGAGAGAAGGTAAGTTTTAGAGAGAGAGTATCTAGATCTAGGGTTTTTGGAACGTTTAGAGAGAGTGAAATGAAAAAGTGATCCAAAACTGTGGTTCTGCGATCTGATATACGCACAAACTTGGTCGAGCGCAAGAAATGATGCTTGAGCGTCCAGACACAAATAATCACTGCTTGAGCGTAGGAAGTGACACTCGAGCGGAAAATACAAATTCTGAGAAGTTTTGCAAACCTGCCAAAGTACTGAGAGTTGTCAAAGACCGCTTGAGCGCAAGAAGCTACACTCGTGCGTAGAAGCCAAATTCTAGGCAATAAGGTTTTTTTAAAAATAAGGTACCAATCTATTCTAAAAACAACCAACACATTCCAAAAGCTAAACTCAAGAGGAATAAGGGAAAATGAGGCATGAACAACAATACAAAATATAGAGACCCGAATAAAAAACGTACAATAGGTCAGGTCTAAACTAAAATCGCTATACTTACAATTTATCTTAGGGCCCCGACTTTATTTATTATTTTTTATTATAAATTTATCCTAACATAAATATTGGTAGGGTAAATTACATTTACCTCCCCTGTGGTTTGAACAATTACAGTAACCTCTTCTACTTTACCTGACAATGTCAAGATTTCCCCCTTCTGTCAAATTGTTCCAAACGGTGTTACTTTTTCTATAGTAAATTACCTTATTGCCCTTCCTTTTAAAATATTAAAAAAATATTTTTGAATTGAGATTTGGAAGAAACAAACAGTGTTTGGAACAATATTTTTGGATTTATTTTTTAAAAATATTAAAAAATGTTTTTAAAATTTTATTTTTTATTTTAAATATATAATTTTATTTAAATATTTTTCAATATTTTATTTTATTTTATAAATATTTTAATTTTTTTAATTTTAATATTTTAAATTCAAAATACAACTTCACACTCAAATCGTAACCAAACACATAACTCAAAACTCAATTCAAAAATTATTTTCAAATCTCATAACCAAACACATAATTCACACCCCACACTACTTTCAAAATTCTACATTCAAATCGTAGCCAAACGCATAACAAAAAAAATTAAAATATTTAAAAATATATTTATAATATAAAATATTTAAAATAAAAAAATCTATTTAAAATAAAAAATAAATTTTTTTAATATTTAAAAACAGCTGTGATCAAGACCCCCACAGATTCCCACCCCCACCACCCCCACACACACATGGGGGTTGGTGAGTGGGGAAAAAAAAAAAAAAACAAACAAACAAACAAACAAACAATTTGGACCAATGAAAAGGCAAAGGGGGTCGTGGGGGTAAGTTTGAAAGGGGGTCTCAGTCTTTTTTGATCTAAAAAATATATTTAACATAAGTTTGTATTTTTTTAAGTTTGTGTTTGGTTATGAGTTTTGAAAATAATTTTTAAATTGAGTTTTGAGTTGTGTATTTAGTTAAGACTCTATGAGTTTTGAAAAGATTTTTGAAAATTTCTAATTGGAATTGTGATTCTAAAAGAGAACCAAACATGTTTCTAAAAAAATCTTTTTTCAGAACATGTTTTTACTCAAAACTTAATTCAAAAATTATTTTCAAAACTCATAACCAAACACAAACTTAAAACTCAATTCAAAACTCTTTTCAAAACTCTATTTTAAAAGAAAATTTTCTTCAAAAAAAATTTTATTTTATTTTTTAAAATTATTTTTAGAATAATGATTTGAGTGTAGAGTCGTATTTTGAGTTATGAGTTTTGAAAAGAAAAAATTTGTTTGGCTATAAATTTTGAAATTTTTTGAAATTATTTTTTTAGGGTAAATATTTTATATTTTAAATATTTATTTATTTATTTTAATGTGCATTATATTTCATACATCTATGTGTTGTATTTTTCTTTAATATTTTCAATATATTTTTTAAATGTTAAAAAATTTTAAAAAATTTATTTTTTATTTTAAATATATAGTTTTTATTTTAAATAGTTTAATTTTTTGTTATGCATTTGGTTACGATTTGAGTGTAGAGTTTTGAAAGTAGTGTGGAGTGTCAAGTTATGTGTTTGGTTATGATGTTTGAAAATAATTTTTGAATTGAGCATGAAATTGTGTTTTGAGTTTAAAATATCAAAATTAAAAAAATTAAAATATTTACAAAATAAAATAAAATATTTAAAAATATTTAAATATAAATTATATATTTAAAATAAAAAATAAAAAATAAAATTTTTTAAAACATTTTTTAATATTTTAAAAATATATATCCAAAAATACTATTCCAAACATTGTTTGTTTCTTCCAAACTTATCCTCCAATCTAAAAATATTTTTTGATATTTTAAAAGGAAGGGCAATAAGGTAATTTATTATAGAGAAAGTAATACCATTTGGAACAATTTGACAGAAGGGTGGAATCTTGACATTATCAGGTAAAGCATGTGAAGTTACTGTAATTACTCAAATCACAAAAAAAGTCTCTGTATTTATTAGAAACCTCAAGGGAGATAAATGTAATTTACCCATATTAATATTATCATTCCCAACCTCTCAAATCTTAACGCTACCCTAACCACATCCGGCTGCCCTCCCTCTGTAGCCTCTCTCTGTCTCCCTGCTACCTCTTCAGGCCTCTCTTCTAGTGACCTATCACTCCATCCCTCTTCTTCTCCAAAAGGCAACCACCAAATAATAATAATACATAACGGGAAATGCTAGAGAGCTCTAAATCTAGAGCTCTAATTTGAGCTCTAGTGATGTGTCAAAGCAAAAAAAAAAAAAAACAAACAAACAAAGTAAGGCACAAACATCACATCAGAGTGGGTCCCACCTTCCTATTAGAGCTATTAGAGCTCCTATATTAGAGCTCTAAAGCATTTTTGATACATAACCCCCCCCTCCCAAAAAAAAAAAAACTCATAGTTCAAAATATGATAATTGTAATAAATTATATATAAGATTTTGGTGTTTAAGAAATGTTTAAGTATGATTGGTTATCATTTCAATGTATTTTGTGCAATTAAAAAAAAAATAAATAAATTTTGAAGCTCCATTCCACTCTAATTTGTTAAAAAATTTAGATTGTTTGGTCTTTGGTATCCGAATAGTTTAAGGCTGTTTGAATTAGTAAGGTCAAACAATGTTAATTTCACCAATTTTGTCCCCTAAGTCTGGCTAGAGTCGAACAGACCTTAGTTATTCGACCAAAATTTGAATGTCAAAAAAAAAAAAAAAGGTCTCAATAGGGTTGCTGGGAAAAGGGATGGATGGTTGCTATTGAGCAATAACAAAGATGCAAAAAAGTGGCTAAAGAGGGGCCTGGGGTAGCGGGGGAGTGATGGGGATGGCCGTTGGAGGTGGGTGTGGCGGGAGTAAATGTACGTTAGAGGATAAATTGTGATAGAAAATTATATTTTAGAAAATATTTTCAATGGTAAAAGTTCAAAGAAATAAGGATCCTAAAAAAAGGTGGTGGGCAACTAGCAGCAGTTTGGAGGCGGTTTAGAAATTTTTGTGATAATATTATACTAATATGTCACCCGTGCTATGAATATAATAAAATAATATATTATTTATTATAAATACAATAATTGCATTTAATTTTTTTTTTATATTTTGTCTCTCATAAATAAAATATTATATATAAATTTAAGAATTTTGTTTCAAATGTTCATTTATTATAATATATAGTATAGATTCCGTTCAATATATATAGTATAGATAGATTAAAATTGTTATATTAATAATTAATAATTGAAATTATGCTCTATTATAAAAAAAAATGACGTAGTTCTAATACCTTACTATTTTATAATAAAAATATATAAATTTTAAAAAATTGTCATATTGGTTTTTGAAAGGGAAATAATTAAAGAAATTTTAAAAACTTAATGAGTAAGAAACAATCATCTTAACATGTAATTTAAAATATGAAAGAAAAAAAAAATTAAAAAATGAATTAGGACTTTAAAAAGATGTGATTACAATTAAAAATAATGCCATATTTATTTATAAGTATAATTTTATTTGGATATCTATTTATACTTTAAATGCTTATTCAAAACAAAAATAAAAACAAATAAAAATATTAATAATTTTGAGTCTTAAAATATGATTTTGTAGACTTGCTATATTAACTTTTGGAAGGAATATATTGGATTTTTTTTACAAAAATTTAATATTGGTCATTGAACAAATCTGATAAGATTTAAAATACGGTAGTATTATATGTACCAATTAGTATACACACTAGTGTACCAATTAATGTTATGATATTATTATTGATCACATTTATTATACAAGTTGCAAATATTTAAAACCATACAAATGATGCCACATCATTTGTTAGTACACTAGTCTGTACATTAATTGGTACATATAGCATTATTCTTTAAAATTAAATTTATAATAGGAAGAAATTAATGATATTGCAACATATGTATTTTAACAATTTTAAATTTTTAAAAAAATAAATAAATTAGGACTTTCAACTTCAATTATCGTACAACATTATTATTTATATAATAATATAAATAAAAATAGGTAATAGATAGATTAAAATTGATTATAAATATAGCTATATTTAAAATGATATGGTTTTGTATAGTTACATTTTAAATTTCAAATTTTATTTTTTAACTTTCTATATAAAAATATTCAAAATTTTAAATTACATATGATTTTTTTTTTAAAACTCGAAGTAGAGTATAGAGAGAAGTACTATAAAGGAAGAGAGAAGCTGCACATATTAAAGATAAATGATTAAACAATTGACTAACACCTTTAATAGTTTTGAAAAAATAGAATAAAAATAATATTTTCTTTTTATAGCTTTGAAAAATTATTATATGCCTTTGAAGTAATGCTCTGCATCAACTATCAATTAACACATATCATGATATCAAAAAATATTAAAAGTAAAAAAAAATTAAAAAAAAAAAGTAATGACATACAAACATAAAATCAATACAAAAAATTTATTAATAATGATTTTGTTTGTATTTTGATCTATCACTTTATAATGAGTGACATATTTTTTATTATACAAATGATCCTATCACACAATTTTAGTATAAAAATTCTAGTAAAACAATATTAACCAATAAAAAATAGTTATAAACAAAAAAAAAATAAAAAAAACAGATAATGGTTTTTGAGAGGAGGGAGAAATGACACACAAAATATGAAATACAAAAATAAAAAATGGTCATAGATAAAAAAGAAGAAGAAAAAATGATGTCCCTAAAGGATGAAATAGTGTATTTAGAGAATACAATAAACTAAACATGAATAACCTCCAAATTGTTTCATAAAGAAAATTAAAAATCAATGAGTTTCATCGTTCCATGAATGTACTATTTATAAGGGAGGAATATATGAATGGCTTGGAAAAAGTATAATGTATGATGGCAAGGGTTTTTGGGTAGAAGAAAGAATTGGTTAGAGAAAGAGTGCACAAAAATAATTTTTTTTATCTTTCCTTTTCTAAATTACAAATCATGGAATCATTATAAAAAAATAATAATATATATATAGTATAGATATTCTAAAATTTATTTGGGAATAAAATTGTGTTTAATTATGAAATAGAGCAAGAATCTAAATATGAAGTTTAATTTTTATTTATTTATTTATTTTTTTTATGATCAAAAAAAGTTTAATTTTTATTTTATGTTAGGCTTAATTTTAGGTTATATAGATCAGATAGTTGTGAAAGATATGAATAGTATATATTTTATGAGAGGTGAGAATGTTTCCTTTTCATTAGATTTATTTTAAGATTATATAAGATTTATATTCTTTTTAAATAAAGGTTTGATTATTTTTTAGAGGGAAAAGGGGGGTTGAGAATTGTGTGCTTTTTTCTTTCTTTCTCTTTTTTTTTTTTTTTTTTGGGTATTGACCGGCAATAAATTTGCATTAAATAATTTTGAAGATTAATATTTATGTCCTTGAAATAGCTAATAGATGTTTTAATTTTCTTTTATAAAAATCAAAAATTCAAAAAAATAGATTTAAGGTTTTGAAACACCTCTAAGATGAAAAGTCACTTTGGTATAATGGCCCTGTTTGGTACAGCTTAATTTAAGCTTATTTTAACTTTCAGCTTAATTTAAGCTATTTTGATGTGTTTGGTTTAGCTTAACAATACAGCTTATAGCTTTTTGTAAGTCAGAAATCAACTTATTCTTTGAGTGGGGCAGGAGAAGCTGAATTTATAAGTTAGAAATCAGCTTATATTCATAGTTATAAGCTATAAGCTGTTAAGGTATAAGCTATAAGCACTTTCCCACAGCTCTACCAAACAGGGCCAATATATAGTATAGCTAGATAGATTATGAGATTTAGGAAAGAGATAAATATTATGGGAGAAATTTTAGGAACTTGTGATTCAATTAAAGAGATAAATATTAGGAGAGAGATTTTAGGAACTTGTAATTCAATTATTATTATTTTTATTAAATGTATAGTTACTTTATTAGTCAATAGTATTATTTTTAAATATTTTTAAAATTACAAAAATTAACAATTTTAGGTTTTTTTTTTTTTTTTTTTAAACTATAGGCTTCGTTTGGGAAACCAAAGGTTGGGCCTCTTTTTTTTTTTTTTTTTTGACTAAAATAGTCACAAAAAACAAAACATCACATCCAACCTATAATCATTACATTCTTTCTCTCACAAAAAAGTTACAAAAGCCACAAATGCCAAAAGCCCTTTCCAAACGAGGTTTTTTAGCCCTAGGCTAAAATAGCCAAAAAAGTCAAAAACCAACCCACTTCTCGAACGATTCTTATAGTTACTTTGTTAGCCAATAGTATTATTTTAAAATATTTTTAAAATTACAAAAATTAACAATTGTGATTTTATGTTCTTTTTAATATATAATTACTTTATTATGAGATGAGATTTGTGTTTTTCTTTTTTAATGTGCTATTGAAAATTCGTGCTATGCACGGGATGTGCAAAATTAATAAAATATTTTTAGATAAATAGTTAAATTTTGTATGTAAATTATGCAAATAAAAAAATATTGAAACTTACAATTTAAGTTTTATAATTTTATCACAATTTATATATCAATTTTAATTTGTCACAATTCCAATAATGTAACTTTCAACCCTCTCGCTAGAGTTGTTAACTTTGGCGAGTTCAACCTAAACAACTCGAGTCAAGTCTGGATTTTTTAAAATATTAGTAACATAATTTTTAATTTGGTAAGGATATATGTAAAATTCAGAAATTCATATAAATTTTAGTGGGCTTAGGCAGAGACACTAAATAACCTAAGCAATTGAAACAAAATTATATATATATATAATTATTTGCTAATTTATTTTTTTAATAATAAATAGGATTAATTAATATTTTAATATTAATGAACAAAAGCAAAAGCAATATGCTTAAGTTTTTTCAATTGAAATTTTTTATTATGTTTAAAAAAAATACACATTTTAGAAAGGGATCATCGAATAAGTTGATATTAAAAAAGTTACATTTTATAATGGCATAAAATAATTTAAATATAATCAAATTTTAAAAAATAAAAGTATTTGGAGAAGAATAAAATTTAGAATGATATTCTCATTTGATCTAAAAATAATTCTAGATGATCAATAAATTATCACTTATAACCCTTATTTTTTTAATAAAAAAAGATATTTCACGAACTATCAATTTTAATAAAAAAAATAACATTTATTTCTATTTGTTTTAGCAAAAGTTACTTTTTAGCAATTTGAGCCAAAAAATTTTTTTATTTTATTTTAGTTTGTTTAATTGACAATTGAGATTTTAAAAAAAAAAAAAAAAAAACACAAACACAAACACAAACACAAACACAAACAGGATCCACCATGTTTTGCAATTGCTAAAAAAGCCTAGATGAACAATAAAGAAAATGTATGAGACCCATAAAAAAACACACAATTGTACCCACAAAGACATAGTGTGTCATATGTGTCAACTCTTGATTTGCTATACATTCAATAAAATGGGCCCAACTCCCTTCCCAACTCCCTTGCCATATCATTATAGGTGAAAGTGTGTATCTGTATTCATTGTTAGAATAATAAATTATCATGTATAGCTCCTAGCTTCCCCAACTATCGCTTTTAATAAAAAAAAATAATGTTTATTTTTATTTGATTTTAGCAAACGTCACTTCTTAACTATTTAAGCATTTTTTATTTTAATTTGTTTAATTGAAAAAATTACATTTTATAATGGCATAAAATAATTTAAATATAATGAAATTAGAGTTCTAACAAAATAAAAGTATTTGGATAAAAAAAATTTAGACTGGTATTCTCATTTGATCTGAAAATAATTTTAGATGACCAATAAATTATCACCTATAGCCCTTATTTTTTTAATAAAAAAAGATATTTCACGAACCATCAATTTTAATAAATTAAAAAAAAACTTTGATTTCTATTTGTTTCAACAAATTTTACTTTTTAGCAATTTGAGCAAAAAAAAAAAAATCATTTTTTATTTTAGTTTGTTTAATTTACAATTGATATTTAAAAAAAAAAAAAAAACGGATCCACTATGTTTCGCAAATGCTAAAAAAATCTAGATGAACAATAACAAAAATGTTTGAGATCCATTAAAAAACACACATGATTGTACCCACAATGATGTGCTATACACTCAATAAAATGGAATTTACATTTGTATTTGTTTTAGATATTTTTTTAATATACAAATTATTTTTTTATAAAAATAATTTAACAATCTCATCACTAATCATAATATATGAGAGAAGTTGAAAAGGGTGTAGTAGTACGTATAGAAGAAGTCAAAAAGGCATGTGGGTTGAAAGAAGTCAATAAATGCTGAAATTTTTTTTTTAAATAAAAAAATTAAAAAATTAAGATTGGGATATTGGAGCTCTCACAAGACTTGTGGGTTAAAAACTCCATTTTTCTTATATAATACTAGTGGTAACTCGTGTTATGTACGAGACTTTATAAATTTTTAAAAAAAATTATTATAATTATCTTGAAGTAATTTTATATTTTGTCTTATGATATACATTAAATTTATAAGTTAACTTTTATGTTTATAACTTTTTAAATTATTAGTTTAAAAAAATTAAATATATATATATATTTAGTGCAATTTTGACCATTTGTATTAAAAAGAAGTCAAACCTGATTAAATGCGATTAAATGAGTTATAACATATCTCTTTTTATTATGAAAATACACAAAATTATAATTTATAATTAAGATAAATATACAATTTTATTATTAAATGTGAAGTGAAGTGATATTTAACAATAATTAATATGATATTTCTATTATTAATTCAATAATTTACGTTACATTTCTTTTGATATCAATTTCATAACTAAAAATATAATATGAATATAATACGCATACGGATTTTCTAGTCTTTAAGAATAAGAAAGTTTTAAAATATTTTCAAACTTTCATAATTTTCTTTTAATTTATTTTATCTAATTTGATTTTAAATTTGAATAAATTTTTTAATTTAATACGAATTACTTTAGCTTTTTCATTAAATTTTTATCAATTTTTAAAAGAACTTTCATTCTTATCCCAATTTTTTTTTTCTTGTCACCAATTTTGATTTCATCTTTTTAAATTTTTATCAAATTATAATTTGATTAAAAAAATATTAAGGGTTGAAGATTCTCTTAATTGGAATTATAGTGAAATAACATCTTGAAATAATCAAGGTTTGAGTATGTGGTTGGTTGACATGTATAATTTAATTAATTCTCTTCTCATATTTGTATAAAAATTGACACTCACGATTACATCATTATAAGTCAAATTATGAAAAAATTTTGAGGTGTCAAACACTTCCATTTGTAAATATCCTATATATTTAAAAAAAAAAAGAAAAAAAAAAAAGAAAAAAAATGTGTAGCTTTTGAATATGTGTTTATCAGTTTTGTTTTATGGACATAAACAATGATGTTTCAATTTAAAAAATTAAAAAGTAAAAAAAAAAAATAGATTGGATTTTTTAGAGATAAAAGAAGTCATCTAACTTTTCTATATACTATTTAAGATAGACTATTTAATCACATAAAAAAAATAAAAATTATATTTAGAGATTATCTCTATATAATATGCTTTTATATACAATTATAGCTATAACAAATTAACTATAATATATATGAAAAATTATATTAAGATTTTATTTTCAATTAATTGAATTATAATTAACAAACTAACAAATAGCAATAATGGTATAATATGATAGAAATAAGATAAAAATAAAGAACACAATGATATTTAAAAGTTTTAAATTTATCTAGTTATACAAAAATCTAATATTATGGTAAAATCTTGAATTTTCAATAAATTTTCACATTTTTTATAAAATAAAATGCCAATAAAAAATAAAAAATTTAATACCCATTTTTTTTTCTTCAATTTTATGGTCTTTATTGAAGAAAACAAAAAAAATCCGATCAAAATCATTAGCACAAAACGAACATAGATATTTAGATTGTAACCATAATCAATAATAATTCTTTTTTACCATGCAAACCTATAAACAAACACATAAACCTCACTAAAACCGAAACCAAAACCGAACGCATAGAAAAAAAATAAAATCAAAAAACAAATAAGTTTTTGGAGTGAGGGAATGTTACCCCCAACAACTTAGACTTCACCTAACCCAATCTATTAGTTCCTCCGCTAGTGCCCGCGAAGTCTAGGAATTTGGATGACTAATCAAATTTTTCTTTAAATAAGACTTGAAAATTGATTAATTTGTCCTATTAAGTTATTTAAAATTTTGATAGATATACATCAAAAAAATAGATAATTATACTACTAAATCATAATTCAAATTTAGCTATTATCTTACTTTTTTGAGATCCATATCTAAATTCTTATCTTTTTTATTTTTGTGTGGTTTCTATTTGTTTTTTTTTTTCAATTTATTTAAGATGGAGCTGTGAGTTTCTATTTTTTTTAATTTAATTTATCTGTGATTTCTATTTGTTTTTAATTATTATTATTAATGTAAGTTATGATATGAGTTAGATATGTGATAGGCATGTAAGTTTTATTAATTTAAAATATGATGGTGGAAGATATTTTCAAATTAGATTTGTTTAGCTAAACTTTAAAGATTTTTAAAATTTAAAATTGGCTATTGAGATGCAAAAGAAAGATTTTAACTGAGTAAATAAAAATCAAATTTATTAATTTTATCTGCTTGTATATTTGATTTTTAGTTTTTTGTTTTTGTTTTTTTGTTTTTTTTGTTATGTTATAATATAATATATAAGATATAGATAGATATTCACAAATTTCATAAAAAATATCATCTGATTGTTTGGGAAAGAGAGAAGGAAGGCAAGTTTTAATTTTTTATTTTTTTTTTGGAAATCAGTGAGAGATTAGGAGAGAGATGTTATGAAATATTTTTGTCATCTTTCCATTTGAAATCCATAAATTAAGGGATAAGTATTATTTCTAAAATAATTAAATAAATAAATAAATCATTCAATAATTTTTTAATCTATTTTATAAATTGAAAAATCAATAATTTTAGAAAATTAATTAATTTGTCTCATTAAGTGATTTAAAATTTCGATAGATATACATAAAAAAAATAGATAATTATATTACTAAATCATAATTCAAATTTTGATATTATTATATCATTTTGAGATCCATATCTAAATTTTATCTTTTTTATTTTTGTTTAGTTTCTATTTTTTTGTTTTTTTTTTTTTTGTGGGTTTCTATTTTTTTTTTTAAATTTAATTTATCTGTGGTTTCTATTTGTTTTTGATTATTATTATTTAGATAAGTTACGATGCAAGTTAAATATGTGATAGATATGTAAGTTTTATTGATTTAAAATATGATAGTGGGAGATATTTTCAAATCAAATTTCTTTAGATAGACTTTATATATTGTTAAAATTTAAAATTGAATATTGAGAGGAAAAAAAATATTTAACTGAATAAATAAAAATCAAATTTATTAACTTTATCTGTTTATATATTTGATTTTTAATTTTTTTTTGTTATGTTATGTTATGTTATAATATAATATATAAGATATAGATAGATGCCCACAACTTTCATGAAAAATATTATCTGATTTTTTGAAGGAGAGAAAACAATGCAAGTTTTAATATTTTTTTTTGAAAATTGACAAGAGAGATTATGATGGAGAAATTATGAAATATTTTTGTTATCTTCTCATTTGAAATCCATAAATTAATAAATTATTATTATTTCTAAAATAATTAAAAAAATAAATCATCCAGTAGGTTTTTTTAAATCTATTTTATAAATTGAAAAATTGATAATTTTAGAATGAGAGTTTGGAGCTTCTAAGAGGCTTCTCATTAGAAACCTCATTTTTCCTTGTATAATATATATAGATATAGATATAGATATTTATATTTGTTTTAGATATTTTTTTAATATACAAATTAATTTTTTTTAGATTTTTTATAAAATTAATTTAACAATCGCATCACTAACTATAGTGTATGAAAAAAGTTAAAAATGGTGTTGCAGTAATTATGAGGCTTGGGGCTAAGAGAAGTCAAAAAGGCTTTTTATAAAATTAATTAAACAATCAATAAATGCTGAGGTTATAAAACCCCAAGCCTTGCAGTCAAAAAGGCTTGTGAGTTAAGAGAAGTCAATAAATGCTGAGGTTATGTTTCTTTAAATTAAAAAATTAAAAAATTAAGATTGGGATATTGGAGCTCCTACAAAGCTTGGGGTTTAGAAACCCCTTTTTCCTTATATAATATATAGATAGATATTGGTAGTGCTACATGCATCAATTAGTGTTATGACATTATTATTGACTACACCCATTATACAAATTACAAATACATAAAATCTCTAAAATTGTGCCACATCATCTGTTAGTATAAAATAATATATTATTTAATAAAAATATGATAATTATACTTAATTTTTTTATATTATATAAAATAAAAGTTAAATAGAAGTTAGCCAATCAGAATTTTCTTAATTGTTTAAAATTAAGAAAATCAAAAAAATTAGTATGAGATGTTAATCATAAGGCTTCTCACTAAAAATCTCATTTTGTTTATATAAATGAGAATATAAGATTCACTTTATGTAAGTGAAACAATTTACGTTTACTTTCTTTTCTCGATGTGGGATTATAAAATAAAAGTTAAATGAAAGTTAGCCAATGAAATTTTTTTAATTATTTAAAAGTTAACAATTGTTTTGGTGTGAAGTTTATTTCGAATCAAACAATTTTAGCCGTTTAATATTTGATTAGGTCAATATTTAATTTATTTCGAATCAAACAAATTTAACCAATATATTTTGATAAAATCGCTAAAATCGCAGTTAAACTAGCGAATTAGTCAAACGGAAAATGGTTCACCCTATCGGCTAGGTCAAAAAACTAACTAACTTATACAAAAATTAATTAATTAAAATTTTAAAATTTTAAAATTTTAATTTAATTTTAAAATTTAAACTGTCTTGAACTAAAATATACACAACATTATAATATTAAATGGGAGCATAAGGTTTATATAGTGAAGCAACTCATTTTTTCCTTATTTTCTTGATGTGAGATTATAAAATAAAAGTTAACAGTTGTTTTGGACTAGAAGTTTATTTCTAATCAAGCAATCTCAGTCGTTCAATTTTTAATAAGGTCAATCTTGGTTTATTTCAAATCAAACAAATCTAAGCAATATATTTTGATAAAACAGCTAAAACTGTGGTTAAACTAGTAAATCAGTCAAACCGAAAACGATTAAGCTTAATTAGCTAAGTCAAAAGACCAACCAATTTACAACAAAATTAATTAATTAAAACTTTTAAATTTTATTTTAATTTTAAAATTTAAACCATCTTAAACTGAAACATGCACAATACTATAATATTAAATAAAAGTATAAGATTCACTTTATATAAGTGAAATAAGTCCCTTTTTATTTATTTTCTCGATGTAGGATTGTAATTATTTTAAAGTTAGATATTATGAGAGTTTCAAAATCAAAACGTCTATATGAGATTGTATAATAAAAGTTAAATGGAAACTAACCAATAAAGATTTTCTTAACTGTATAAAATTTAAAAAATCAAAAAAAAAATGATATTAATTATAGGGTTTCTCATTAAAAATCTTATTTTACTTATATAAATGAGAATATAAGAATCACTTTATATAAGTGAAACAATTCATTTTTTTTTCTTTTCCCGATATGGGATTGTAAAATAAAAGTTAAATGGATATGCACATTGGATTGCAGATTGAAATTGTCTTTACAAAAGCACCTTCACATTGCACCTTCACATAACATGGGTGATATACTAGAAGTATTGTACATGTGTTCTTAAACACACAAACAAAAAAAATTGGTATTGATTATAGGACTTTTCACTAAAGCTCTTCTTTTGTTTATGTAAATAGGAGTATAAGAGTCACTTCATAGAAATGAAACAATTCACTTTTTTCGATGTGGGATTGTAAAATAAAAATTAAATAGAAGCTAACAAATGGGAATTTTCTTAATTGTTTAAAATTAAGAAATTTCAATAATTTATATAAATTGGAGCATAAGATTCACTTTATTTAAATAAAACAATTCACTTTTTTTTTTCATTTTTTTTTTTCATTTTTTTCCGATTTGGGATTGTAAAATAAAAGGTAAATTGAAGTTAGCCAATGGAAATTTTCTTAATTGTTTAAAATTAAAAAAATTCAATAAAAGGTTTCTCCCATAAAACTCCGTTTATAAGATTCATTTTATATAAATGAAACAACTCGTTTTTTCTTTCTTTTCCACATGTGAGATTGTAACACTTTATATAAGTAAAACAATTCACTTTTTCTTTCTTTCTCTTGATGTGAGATTGTAATTGTTTTAAATTTAAATATTGTAAGAGTTTCAAAAACTCATACAAAATTATTCTTAAAATTAAAACTATGTGAGATTATAAAATAAAAATTAAATGAAAGCTAATCAATGGAGATTTTCTTAATTGTTTAAAATTAAGAAGAAAAAAAAAATGAGCACGAGATATTAATCATAGGTTTTCTAACTAAAAATCTCCTTTTGCTTACATAAATAAGAGCATAAGATTACTTTATATAAGTGAAACAATTTACATTTTTTTTTTTTTGATGCGGGATTATAAAATAAAAAATAAATGGAAGTTAGCCAACGGGAAGTAGAGAAGCATAGTTTAGGTTGGTGAATTTATCATACTTGATCATTTTGTAAACTCATATGCATATTTTTTTTAAAAAAAAAAATCAAATTCATTCTAAAGTCATATTCATGTGATTTCAATGTATTATCTTTAATAAAAATATATGATCTATTTATAAAATTATATATATTATTTATTTTTAAAAATTAAATATAATAAAATTACGTAATTATAAATGATAGTCTCGCTCAAAGTAAATCAAACTTTAATTTGTTCAAAATGTTACTAATAAAAATTGAAAATAAATCAAAGTCAATTATCTGACCTCTTCTCCTCTCCGACACGTGCCTTGTTACATTGTCATCCATGTGGTCATAATCGTGGAATTAACTTGCATCATTGCATTTGGAGCAAAATATCGTTTTAAAAAAATAATTAATTTTAGTCATGCAAGCAAAATGAATCCAATTGAGGGAGATGGGTGACGACGTCCAAATTTCGAAACCCTTTTATTATAATAATAATAATAACATTAGTTATTAAAAAAAAGCCTTTAAATTATATAAGTTGGCCTCCTATTAAAGTGGCTTATGTTTACTGTACAGTTTGGTGAACCATCAATCTAAATTATCCCAACCGAAACAATTCACTTTTGCTTCTTTGCTCGATGTGAGATTATTAAATAAAAGTTAGCCAATGGAGATTTTTTTTAATTGTTTAAAATTAAAAAAATCAAAAAAATTAGAATGAAAATTTGAAGTTCCTAGAAGGCTTTTTATTAAAAAGATTATTTTCCTTATATATAGAATATATAGATAGATATTTTTTTATTAAAATATTTTTAATAAAAATGTTTTGAAGCTCTAATTTGTGAGTTCTAATAGTTCTAACGTGTATGTAAAATCCATATAATTTGATGTTTTGACTGTATTTTTATTTTTTAACTTTTCACCTCAATAAAATTCAATTAGAATTTCAATTTAAGGGGATATATCATTGTTGTATTTTTAAATCACCAATCATCGATTCATGGTATTAATACTGTTGTGACAACACACATACACTTGCTCCTCTGGTATTGGGTTTTGCAAATACGGGTCAACGGCACGTCACCGTCACGCCGAGGGTGCCTAAAGATTCCCATAAGTTTGAGAAGATTGTACAAAGTAGTTTTTTTTGTTTTTAATTAAGTTTTTGACTTTTTTTAGATAAATAATTTGAAAAGTTAGGGAAAAATTATTTTTGACTTTTTTTATTAATATTTATTTATGATATCAAATCATAACAAAATGATCAAATTATTCTCATTAATTTAAAATATTTACAACTTTAATCATGTAGCATATTTTGATTTATGAGGGGTAGAATTGTAATTTTACCAGTAACTAAAGCTGACTTCCCAAATAAAAAAAAAATACATAAAAATGCCAAATTTTGGCTTTTGTTACAAACCAAAAAAAATTGCTAAAAGCTAACTTCCCAAAATAACACAAAGTTGTTCGTGTATTATTATTATGCCCCGTTTGGTTGAATTTATTTGGTTAAAATAGTTATTAAAAATAAAATAAAATACACAATCATATCATTCTTTTTATTTTTTTTATAAAAGAGATATAAAAAAAAGTAATAATTAAAATAGCATATGTTTTGTATATTAGTAATTTTTTAAATAAAAAATTTTATTTAGAAATTTATTCAAAAACATCATTATCTAATTGAGACTCAATCACACAATTTATGAGCATAATTTATAAATACTTAACTTTAGTGTTTGTATATTTTTTATTTTTACAGAAAATTTATACAAAAACTTGATAAAAATGAGGTGGTAATGTTATTATTATCAATAAATTTATTTTTAGTAATATTTTATTTTAAAATGAAAAGTCTACAATGACGCATATGAATTTATTATTTATAGGAGGAGAGTTTAGACTGGAGGGCACTGTTTGGGTCCGTGAGACCCATCATCACAAATCTTGTTTCAATGATCTGAATTGTTCGTTTTGTCAGACACTTTGTTTACTTCATCCACACAAAAAATAAAATCGGTCCGATAATTAGAACTTACTTTTAATCTATCGTATTTTTAACTAAAAAAATATATGATTTATTTTTTAAAATATAATATTAAAAAGGCGATAAATTGAATAAGTTACAATTATCTGATCAACCTAATTTTTTATGTAGATAAAATATGCAAAATATTTGATAAAATAAACAATTTGAATTATTAAGACATGACTCGTGATGAGCCACACAGACCCAAATAATATCCTCTAATTCAAAATCTAGACTGAAAGAGATCGTCCTCCTTATTTATATGTCTTTACTCTTTATTTATTTCATCAAAATATTTTGAAGCTCTAATAACATAGTTCTAAGAGAGCTAGAGTTACCGATCACTTCAGTTTTCCATTTCTCTTTCTTCAATTCTTCCTAGTCATAGTCCATCGATTCCCTCTCCTGTCCTATTTTTCATGCTTACTCGGTAATCTTATCATGTTTGGCCTCTACGCACCCGGTAAAATAAGGAAAATGATTGAAGGCCCTAAAACTGTGGCTCAAATTTCTTTTTTTGGATAAGTTTTTTTTTTTTTTTTTTTTTTTTTTTGCCTTGTTTTTTTTTTTTTATTTCCTTATATGGAAATTTCGGGGCATTTGAGCCCCAAAATTTCGGGCTCCCAACTGCTACCGGTAAAATAATAGGTAAACTAGTAATAGTTCTTATTTTTTAAATTTATTACCCATTAAATTTTATTAATAAATTTATCTAATAAATTTATCAGTTTTTTATTTTTATGAATAAATTTATAGTGATAAATTTATCAGTCTCTTTGTTTTTATGAATAAATTTATAGTGATAAATTTATCAATCTCTTATTTTTATAGTGTTAAATTTATTAGTTAGGATCTGTAGGTAAATAAGTCTAGTTAATAGGACTGATTGGTAAGTACCAAAAAATTATACACATACCAGCATCATGGTGTGTTTGGTTTATATTTTTAGATAAATTTTCAAAAAAAAGTTTTGGGCAAAGAGTTTATAACTTTGTTTGGCTATATATTTTGAAAATAGTTTTGGTATTTGAAAGTTTTAGATGATTTGATATTTTGTTATAATTGAATAGATTTGTGTGAGAAAAAAAGTGATTGAGAATGAAAGATGAGAGAAAAAATTGATTGCTATGTAATAAAGAGAGAAGTAATTTTAAATTTTTTTTGAAAAAATTTGTAACTAAACATGTTTTTTCAAATTTTTCTTCCAAAAACATGTTTCAAAATATAAACCAAACACACCCTTAAAGATTTCTGTAAGAGGGTTAAAAGATTGTAATTTGACGGAGAACCTAAAATAATTCCACAAGAAATGAGAACTTGGTAAAATAATTGTGATTTAGTGGGAATATTTAGGTCAAGTTTGGCAACTCTCAAAAAAAGTCAAAAAGTCAAAAAATTACTCAAAAAGTTAAAAAATTATCACTATTCACCAAAAGTAAAAAATTACGGTTGCACAACTCCCAATCCTAATTTTCCCTACACACTAATTTATACAATTTTTTAATACACATTTTTTCATAAAAAGTTAAAAAATTAACCCAAACAATCATATTTTTTTTCTCAACTTTTTAGTTCAAAAAGTAAAAAAGTACACTTATTTAGGACATCCCAAACAACCCCTAAACTATGAATTCACCCTTCTTCATAGACTCTTCTCTTCTTTCTCTGAAATTTTCACTGCGTCGGCACATTCTCTCAACTCAGAGGCGATGGATGCAAGACCCCCTCCCCACATCCCTGGCCACCGTTAGTCATTCAATTTTTTCCATAAAGTAAAAAAAATATAGGATTGAAAATATTAAAAATTTGACTAAAAAACAAAATATTGATTCAAAAATTAAAAATTATTTTTTTAAAATTCAAAACCAAACAAAATCATAATATTAACATCATTGTTTATGCATAATGATATATACATATGAATAAGAAACATATATAAAAATAAATATAGAATGATGTGATAAATTTGTAGTATTAAAAAAATTATTAAGATATTTTGAAATATTAAAAATTTCATTGCAATAAATAATTATGTATAAAATTTTCAAAAGAATTATTTGGTTTTGTTTTTTAAACTTGTTTTGAGTTTTTTTTTTTTTTTTTTTTTTTTTTTTTTCTTTTCCCCTTCATATAATCATTTTTTTTTCTTTTTAGAAACACCTATACAATCACTATAAATTTGTGGCATTTTAACTTGCCATATGATGTGTGAGTCTAGTGGTTAGATTGCATTAAAAGATGTACCTAGTGGTCTATGTTTGGGATGATAGTTTTTAGTCAAAAAGATAATATAAATTATCACATTACTTATTTTATTTTTTTATAAAAAAGATTAATTAAAATAGTCAATTCAAGTCCTTACATCAATATTGTGTTGGACAAATAAGATGGTAAACACACTATATAATTTTAAAATGTGATAAGTTAAATAAAATATTTATAAAGAAATTTGAAAAAATTATTAAAGATAATATATATACATAGGAATGTGTTGTTTTTATTTTAGTGAATCTTTTCATATTTTAGAGTTCATCTGACTACTCGTTTTTTGGCTACAAAGGTCAAAAACATCATTAAATTTTTTTTAAAAAATCATTAAAAAAATCAAGTTGCCAAACATGCACTTAAATCAACTTTTTTTTTTTCTTACTTTTAAGATGCAACTAAAAAATAAAATTTAGTTTAAAAAATTAATTAAAAATTCACAAATAATTTTAAAGTTTAAAAACCAAAAAAATCCCTCCTCATTGTTTATTTTTAGGAGAAATATCAAATTAATAATATTTTAAAAAAATTATTACAAATCAATGATAAATTTTATAAATATTAATAATTAAATTAATTTTAGTTTTTTTTATTATTAATTTACAATTATTTTTTCCCTTATTTTTATCAAGTGAACCAAGGTAAGCACCGTAAGCTTGACCTCATGGTGCACTTATTTGAAATTTGTTTGGGGAGAGTTAAAATGCTTAAATAAATACACAAAAAAGTAAAATAGATTAATTTAGTTAATAAAATAAAATGTCATATTAAAATTATAATCATTTTACTTTTTCTTTAACAATTATCATATCCAAATTAAATAAAAAAAACTAAATTTTTTTCAAACAAAACAAATTTAACTTGACTAAATTAATCAAAAAAACAAAAAAATTCAGTTAAATTAACTCTTCCCAAACAAAGATTTAGGCATTGTTTGTCATAATCCAAGAAAGTTAAAAAGTCACTATCCTATTTAAATTGCATCATTTTATTTAAGTCACATCACCCTTCTACCACATCACTTCAAACCTAACCCATATTTCATAAAAAGTCAAAAAGTGCACTTATTTAGTTCATCCCAAATAACCCATTACTTATACATTTGTGTAATCAGTACGTATACATATATATTGATTTCATGCAAATAATATTAAAATGGATAAATTACATTGACATCTCTTCAGATTTGATTCAATTACATCCCACTCCCTGATATTTTAGAAATTATATTCTCACTCTTGTGGTGAATAGTCACATTTCACAAACTCTCATACTTATATAAAAGGCAAACAACTTTTTTTAGTAGAGAAAAAGAAGAAATTATATTGAAAAAAAAAGAGTAAAACAAATAAAGGGGGAAAAAAACAGAGGACGACATTAAACTCATTCACTTTCTTTTTCTCGCTTTATTTTACGTCCTCTGGTTTTTTTTTTTTTTTTTTTATTTGCTTTATTTTTTTCTAGTGTAATTTTTTTTTATTTTTTTACTAATAGTTGTTGTCTTTTATATAACTAAAAAAGTTTGTGAAATGAGACTATTAATCATAAGAATCTAAATGTAATTTTTAAAACGTCAAGAAATGAGATGTAATTAAATTAATCTTAAATAGTATAATTTATCTTAAAATTAAATTAATATATTATTAATAAAAATAGAATACTAGTAGTCTAATACAAATGAATTACATCAACCTGTCAAATGTTTTTTCAGATAAGATAGATGTCTTTCATATATCATGTCAAAATTCTTTTCTTTTTATCTGGCGAGAGAAAAGAAAGAAAAAAGAATAGAAAAGATTGAAAAAATTTCAAGTTAGAGAGAAAAAGAAAAGCGAGAGAGAGAGAGAGAGAGAGAGTGAAGAAGTAGTCTCGTGAATCAATGCACTGTCAAACAGTGACACACACGCACTGTCAAGCTGCTACCGCCAATTACCAAAAAACGCTCCCGTGTTTGTCGCGTGTACTCTACGCCTTCCTCTGTAATTGTGCCTCTCTCTCTCTCTCCACTCACTTTCAACTCTCACTTCCACGTTTCTGAAAAAAGAAAAGTAGCGGTAAAAAGCCACCTTCTTTTTCTCGCGATAACATGGACTTAATATCTCGCAATCATTGAAAATGTTGTGAAATTAAAAATAAATAAATAAACTCCAAAATTTAAATTTGGATAAATTTTACTGACACGTCCTGAGATTTATATTTATTATAGTTTCTTCCTCACTTTTTGAAAATTACATCTCCTCCTTGCAGTTTAAAGTTTCATTACAGATTCTCCCTCAGTCTTTTTAATTTTTTTAAATACTAATTTTACCCTCATTAGATAAATTACATTGATACCCTTCATATTTTAGAAATTACAATTCCGTCCCTAAGATTTAAAAGAGTATTACCAATTGCCCTCTCGGTTAGTATTAGTTGGAAAAAAAATTCATTGAAAAAAAATATTAATTGAAAAAAAAAAATTATTACTAAAATTTTTAAATTTTTGTTTAAAAATCAACGTAAACTCATTTTTTAAATTTACGTTTTTTCCTCAAATTTACAAACTGAGACAACCATTTATAAACAAAAAAAATTATCAAATAAATTTTTATGACAGTTTTTAAAATTTTTGTAAATATAAATTGAAAACTGAAAATAAAATAGTTACCAATAAGTCTCAGATGGCAAAAATGTCGTAAAATTAACAAATAATTAAATAAGTTACCAACGTAAGAAATGACTTATCAAAAGATTCTTAAATTATGTATGGTTTGATTTTTAGAATTTTTTTTTTAAAATTAAAAATTAATTTGGTTAAGAAATAAAAAATAAAAAAATTATTTTTTAAACGAAATGAAAATTATTTTTTTATTTTTTATTTCTTAATCAAATTAATTTTTAATTTTTTAAAAAAATTTCTAAAAATCAAATTATACATAGCCTAAGAATCTTTTGATAAGTCATTTTTTATGTTGGTAACTTATTTAATTATTTGTTAATTTTATGACATTTTTACCATCTGAAACATGTTTGGTAACCATTTCGTTTTCAGTTTTCAATTTATATTTACAAAAATTTTAAAAATTGTCATAAAAACTTGTTTGATAATTTGTAAATTTGAAGAAAAAATGTAAATTCAAAAAATGAGTTTACGTTGGTTTTTTTAAAAAAAATTAAAAATTTTACAAATAAATTTTTTTTTTCAATTAATTTTCTTGCAATTAATTTTTTTTTCAATGAATTTTTTTTTCCAACTAATACTAACTGAGGGGGCAATTGGTAATATTACTTTAAACCTTAGGGAGGGGATTGTAATTTCTAAAATGTGAGGGGTGTCAATGTAATTTACCCAATGAGGGTAAAATTGGTATTTAAAAAAATTAAAAGGGCTGAGGAGGAGGAATTTATAATGAAACTTTAAATCTCAAGAGGAGAGATATAATTTTCAAAAGGTAAGGGGGAACTGTAATAAATATAAATCTCAGGAGGTGTCAGTGTAATTTACCCTTTAAATTTTGTACCAATAAAATAAAAATTTTAGGCCTTGTGTAGTTTGTTTTTGATAAACAAATTTTGGAAATTTTTTTTAAAATTCTTATTTGATTTAGTGATTTTGGAAAAAAAAAATTTCAAAATCACTTTCTTTTTCCTACACATCAATCAATCACTTTTTCTCTCTCCTCTTTCATTCTCAACAACTTTTTCTTTCACACATGTACTTAACTACAATAAAATATCAAATCATCCAAAATTCTCATACTCCAAAACTATTTCCAAAACAATAATGCTATATATACTAATTAGTGTATTAACTAGTATACTAATAGATGATGTGGCATCATTTTAGAGATTTTAGATATTTGTAATGTGTATAATTAATATAGTCAGTAATAATATCATAACACTAATTGGTACATTAGTTAGTACACTAATTGGTGCATGTAGCACCACCTTTTCCAAAATATACAACTAAGCAAACCAAAAAAATTTCTAAACTCTTTCCCCAATTTTTTTAAAAAAATTTATCTCCCAAAACCAAACCAAACACACCCTCAATTTTTTAATTTAATTTCAATTTACACAATTGTTTTATTTTCGATAAATATAATCGATAGAAAAAAAATATTTTAGTTAAAAAAACTTAATGTACTTGTATGATGTCAATTTAAAAAATATTAAATTGAGTTTAATAATTAAAATATTTTTTTTATTGATTTTACTTCAGAGAAATAGATAAAGAAAAATTTATCTATAAATCTCATCTTGAGAAATGGTGATCCGTTTAGTCCCAAATTTTTTTTTATAAACCAATTAGTTCTATTGATTTTGAAAACGTATTTATGATTATACCCTTATTTCTATTATGTTTCATTTTCTTTTTTTTTTTCTCTTTTTTTTGTGCTAGAAAGGTAAGATACACAACCTATGGGAAGTAAATTTGAGATGAATTTTTATATGAAAGTCTTTTTTATTTGGAATGACTTGAAATGTGAGATTCTTTAAATATTTCAAAAGGAGTACAAAAATGACTTGAAATATAAGATTCTTCAAATATTTCAAAAGGATGTGGGATACTTCAAATATTTCAAAAGGAGTACAAATTGTAACACTCTAATATAACACTAAAAAAAAATCGTTATTGTATTTTTCTCAAACGTAATATTCTAATATAACATTCCAAAAAAACTCTTTAATGTAACACTCTAAAAAAACTTGTTAATTATATGGTTTAATTTTGATGATATCTGAAATATTATGAGATAAATTGTGATTTTTTAATATACATATTTTATATTTTTTGAAAAAAAATATTATCTATTAAAATATTTGTTGTATGATGTATTTGTTATAAATATTATTTAAATAGATTTTACTATGTATCATATATTTTTTAATTGAAAATTACTATCCAAGTTACTATGTAACTTTTAAATTTCGTAAGGTTTGGAATAAAAATTATTAAGTTACTGTATATTTCACTATTTATTGATAGCGACTTGGCAATTAATTCAATTCCTCCGTTTGCCATTTTTGAAAAAGTTGTTCCCGCGTGCTGGCCCTCGTGATCTGAAGCGGAGGAGCGTCTCTCTCCAATGGATATATTTTTGGATATATATATAGAAATGTTTTGGTTGAAGAAAAATAAAAAGTAAAGAAGAGAAAAATTTGTTATATTGAAATATTCTCAAATATTGTATTGTGCTTCATTGAGTTATATTTTATGTGAGAAAATTTGTTGAAAGTTGTGCAAAATTCTAAAAACATTTTCTATCCTTTACTCTTAATATTCTTGTAAAGAGGGAGTTTTTGTGAGTAATTTTTTAAGATAAAATCACTTGGATTAGATATGACTAGCCACCGGATTCTGAACTAGTTAAAATATTTTTGTGAGTAATTTTTGAGATAAAATTACTTGGTTATGTGTGAATAGGCACCGGATTCTAAACTAGTCGGAGTGATCGGGATTGGTCACTTGTTGTAAAAGTTCATTACTACCCGTGAGGCTAGTGGTGTAATTACTATTTGAAGAATAATGGAGAAATTTCTGAGAAGGATACTTGGGGAGTGGATGTAGGCCTGGCATGCCGAACCATTATAAATCATTGTGTTTGATTTTCTTTTCCTATCTCTTTTACGTTTATATTGATTACTATTGCTCTGTTATTTTATATGTTGAAATTTGAATATTTTGATTATTATTTTTAATATTGTGAAATTATTTTTAATAACCTAATTCACCTCTCTGTCAGGTTGTCTACCTGAGATAATAATTAGTATCAGAGATAATAATTAGTATGAGTCTTAGAGTTTATCAATGGCAACTATTATAGGAACACAAATTATTGATGGTCACTCACCTTCCAACCCTCCATATTTCACTGGAAACAATTATAATTATTGAAAAAATAGAATGATGATATATATTCAAGAGACAAACTACAAGGTATGTGTGACAACCCTCACCACTGTTTACTGATAATACCACTGATTACTGCTAAACTGTGACTGAATATGATTAAGTAACTGATTTGACTGACATTCTGAACTGATTGATTGAGTGCATTAGTTTAAGTGCATTTCTATTTGTTCGATTGTTAATTGATCTGTTCATGTTTTATCTTTGAATTACGAATTGAAGGCCTTATCGGCGGCCGATTCAGAAATCGATTGGTATTCTATGCTAGTTAGAATTTATGTGATTTTATGGTAAATTTAATTGGAATGTGATTTGGAATGGTTAAATTATATTAAAAAGTTGTATTACATCAATTTGAGTTTATTACAATTTTGCCACTTAGTGGACAATCCTAGACCTACACTCCTTATACCTCATACATGTTGATACATGTAACGACCCTCGTTACCGATTACCGAATTATATACTGATTACTGCTAAATTGAATTGATAACGATTGATCATTGAATTAATTGAAGTACTGAATAAACCGATTGAAATCGAAATTGAAACTGAAATTGAATAAGTTAACCTACCGAATTGCATATGCTATCTGTTTGGCTCATTGATTACCTATTTGAATTTTTATGTTTAAATTGCTAATTGAAGGCCTTATCGGCGGCCAAACTGAAAATCGTTTAGTGTTTTATATTCACCAGAAATAATGTGATTTTATGGTATATTTACCTAAAATGTGATTAGACATGATTAAATGGGATTAAAATAAGTTAATTGCCAAGTTCGACTTAATTACGAAATTGCCACCCGTAGTGGACACTTGTTTAATCCATGACTTGAGTCTTATACACTTGAGCATAAACACTCCTCCAGCCCTTATTTTTGTTCATTGCCGACAATTAGAAGGGAGTTAGAGAGAGAGAATTGATTTCCAACATATTTTGCTTGAAATTGCTAGAGGAACTTGAAGATTGAAGTGTATGTGCATAAATTGAACTTCTAGATAAGAAATCAACACTCTAGGTAAGGAAATCATTGTCTTCTTGTTGTCTTTGAGTCTCATTATGCATGGTTCATGCACCATTGTAGGATTAAATCATGAATTTACTCGTAAATGGTGAATTGAAGCTTAAGTGTTACATGCATGTAGAGATTAGTGAATTTGGAGTTGAAATCATGCTTGAATTGTGCATGCATGCCCATGTTCTTATTATAGTCCAAGATTTCAGTTTGTTTTCCAAGTTTTGAGCTCTTTTGAGCAAGATTGGAGGATTGATTTTGGTTTAAAACTCATACATTGCATGTTTGAAAGTGTTCTTGAAGTGTTCTTGAAAATGGTTTGAAAATGGCTTTGATTGACCAACCCTTGGCCCTTGCATGTACAAATTAGCTTTTAAAACTTGTAGTATATTGAGTTTAAAGTGTTTTCCCAGATTTTGGGCCCAAGAGGTTGAGTTTTGGATGATTGGATGCTTGGTTCGAACTTGGGAGACAAATCTGGAAATTTCAGATTTGGCTTCCTCGCTCGAGCGAAGGATTCCTCGCTCGAGCGAGCCCTGTGATTTTGTAAGCTCGCTCGAGCGAGCATCGAGCGTGGCATCGCGCGAAAAAAATGAGCATCCAGTACTTTTTCTGAGCACAGATCGCTCGAGCGAAGGGAGGCTCGCTCGAGCGAAGCCTTTGATTTTTGGAGCTCGCTCGAGCGAAGGTAGGCTCGCTCGAGCGAGGTGCCTATTTCCAGCAAGTTTTGAAAAATGCCTTCCAAGTGTAATTTTGCATCCTCATCTCATCCTAGGCATTCTTAGGCCTAGTTTAAGACATCTTAATGAGGATTTAGACATAGAACACACCGAGGCATATTAGGAAGTTAATTATTGTACTTCCCCAACTGTTAAACTTAGTGTGTGTTCAATTGTTTAATTGTTTAGGGTTGGCTCTCGGGGACACGCTCTAGCTGCTAATAGCCCAATCTCTGTGAGTAACAGATTGTGTAAAGATATGTTCAAAATGGTTATCTTTTGATACTGAACTGAAATGTTTATTGAACTGATATTGTTTATTGAATGAACGTATGTCCTGTATTGCGAACTATATTGTGGCATCCTTAGCATTACTGTTATTGATTGTTTACTGATGTGGAGCAACGTGCTACACTGGGAGCCACCTCTAGAATCTACGGAGCTAAGTGCTACAGTGGAAGCCACCTCTTGAATCCACATTGGTCGGTTTCCTTGTGGAACCATATTGTTATTGATTGATGGCCATCATTATTGTTTGGGTCTGTTAAGGCCCGGTCCTTTTGGACCTATTGTTTATAGGCTAATGGATGTACCACATATGACTGATTGATTGAAAGACTGATTGATTGAAATATCGATTGACCGAAGTATTGATTGATTGAACTATTGATTGACTGAAATACTGAAAGATCGAAATACTGTTAAATGAATTGATTTCATTATTGTAAGGACATTCATTCATAACCCCTTTACACATTATGTTATTCATTGGGCTTTAGCTCACTGTTTATATATATATGTAGGTTCTCAGCAGCCAGACCGGAGCTAGGAGCGTGGGATTGGTCCCCAGTTTTGTCCAGCCAGCCTGTGTGCCTCACAGCGAGGTTCCTAGTCGCCATGCTATGGCCTTGGGGGTCTTTGGATTTCCCCTGTCTGTCTCACTGTTTTGTACCGTTGTGGGATTATTGTATAGACTGTTTACCGTTTTCAGCACTGTCCAAGGGATTAAGTCCCTGATTCACTGACTGTTATGGATATGTATATTGTGTATGCCATATTGTACTGTACTGTCTTATGCATGTATGAATGAAAAATGTTTTTGGCATACAGATTGTCACAGCTCATTGGACACTATTCATTTATTGTTTTGGCTTCCGCCAGGCCCTGGACTCTGTTTATATTGATTGATTGTTAAGCAGGCCTTTGGTAATCACGGATTACTGGCCAGTTACGGTGCTAAACCCATAGGGCCGGGTTTGAGTCGTGACAGAGTGGTATCAGAGCGATACTTAACCCACGAGTTATACCGCACACACGTGTCCAAGTGAGCTATAGGATGTCCTAGAAAAGAAATTAGGGCATTGCATGAGCATGAAAAGTGTGTGACTGTGACATGCCTGAATATGTGATAATGTGTTAATCTGTTTAAACACATGACTGCTCACATGATTGCTTACACGATAAACTGTTTAAGTATGCAACTGTTTATATTTATGATACTGTACTGCCTAGGCTGAAATGAAACGAAACGTATATGCATACTTAAAGAAGTTAAATAGAATAACATGTACTGTTAATGTTAATACTGACTGTGGGAAATCAACGTGAAAGAAAATGAACGTGTGAAAATAAAGGGGTCATGTGACCGTACCTGAAATGAAATAAAAGCATACACACGTCTGAAATGGATTGAAATGTGAAATCTGTGAGAACCTCTCCTGTACTGTTGATCACCCTGTTTGTGTGTTAATAAGGGTTAGGGGGAGGAATGTGGATGAAACTGAATCTTCCGACCTGAGGTTAAAATAGGCTAAAAAGAATGAATGATTGAGGCCTTAATCGAAAATCTGAGAATATAAAGGCAGACACACGTGCCTGCACCAACTGAATATGATCTGATGATACTGATACAGAAACCCAACAAACTGAAACCACCGGAATTTCTGGAAGGTACCGAACTGCTGAAAATTGAGACTTGGGTTTAGAAACTGAGAAAATATGTGAATCTTTCTCCGAAAAATACTTTCCCGAATGCATCTGAGATAGGAAAGTACTTGAGTTTGAACACCTTGAGTGAGGTGATAAGACTGTGATCGAATATGAGGTAAAATGTACCTAACTAGTTTGATAGGCACCCCACATGATAGATACTGACTGTAAAAGATTAGAAAAGAACTGAAGGTGGGCGTGACCTAAATGTGGTTGACTGAATCGACGTTTTTAAAACCGTCAAAGTGTGTGGACGTCCTGGATAGAGTATAATGCCTGAGCTAGCGTAGCAGCATTAAAATGTCCAAAGCAACACCGTTAACTGAATCCGAAAGAATGAAACAGAAGGAACAGAAAGTGAAAATGACTGGTAATTGAACGACCTCCGTGAGTGGAAAATCTCGGGCAATAGTTTTGACAATGAAGGTCGAAGAGACAATGTGAATAATGATATACCTATCTGTACTGTATGTGGGAAATACCACTGGGGCGTCACCGCCACCTATCCGAAACTTATTTTGGATGTGGACAGGAGGGGCATTGGCCTAAATCTTGCCCACGAACTTAACCGAATAATAATGAGCCTAAATCTAGACCCTAGTTCCAGAAAATGTTTGGAATACTGAAATGATTGACGCAGGTATTACCTTGGATAGATGAAATTGCTTATATGAACGTCTGCGTGGGAATTGTAGATTCCGTAACTTGGTATAGACTGCGAACATATTGACTGAACTAATTGAACTACTAGAATTATGAACCATACACTGAGAATTGCTAGGACTTGTGAACGGCGAGAACTTGCTGAGTTAGGTCCTAGAACCGTATTGTAACAACTGAATGTGAACTGTCAGAGGTGACTTTTTGAACTGTGCCGGAACTGTTGAACCATGAGAATATGTGGACATGGAGGAAACTTATTTTGTGAAATGTTAAACCATAGAGTCTCATGCCTCTGTAGAATGACCTTGAAAGTCTGATTGGGAATCACGTTCGGCCAACGTTGCTTCGAATCAGAAATTCTTGGTAAATTCCATGGGAATGAATAGGATACCCCACCAGTGTCCTTAACTGTTGTGTATGAGACTACTGATATTAAGAACTATATTGACATTTATGAATTTGTGAACGACTGCCCATATGAAAACTGATTTTGGAACTTACACCTGTATATACGTTCCCATGCTTGTACTACTGTTAAGACTGAGGGGAATGGACTGTGATCGAGGAAATCTCTTGAAATCTACTGTTGATGTGAACCATATGTACAACACTGTAAAACCTTATGCTAACAATTACCTTTGCTTAAGGATGTTAGAGACTGAGTAGACTCCGGATTTGTTACCTTGACTATTGTATCTGGAGGAACTATTTTGTACTGTACACTGAACTTGTGAAATCTGCATGGGGACTGTTAGTAGATTCTGAACATGTACATATATGACTGTACCTTTGCTCGGAATGATTGATGAATTTGTATGATGAGTTAACCATTGGGACTATGACTCTGTAACTGCGTGACTGAATAAAGATCCCAAGTGATAAACTCTAGACTGTGAAACGTGATTGTGGAAAATTGACGTGACTGTTCGAGTTGACCTACGAGCCTATACTGTAATGACTGTATGACCGATTTGGAGCCCTCGTATGATAACTCGTATTACTGTGTACCGTATGCTTTATGAAAGATTTATCTGGAAATTGCTATATTGACTGTGATGCTTACCTCTCGATATGAATAACTATATGCCTGTGCATTGCTTGTGAACTTATTGGGAGGAGCACACTGTATATGACCTGTACTGCCTTGATATGAATTGTAATGGTACCGGATTCTAATGTAAGTTCGAAAACTGATGAACTCAGACAAATTGTGAAACTACTGACTATGTACCGAAATGACCGGAGTATGAACTGATGTTAACTGATCGGGAAACAGTAGGGATGGAACTTATGTTTGATGCTTGTGCTTCGAACTCTTACTTGATATGATTGGGCAGAGCTTGTATCTGAAATGACCTAGTCGAACTTTCATCGATTTGACTGGAGAAAACTCTTATTGAGAGCTATTATCAGATTGTTTATAGTGTGGGAAAACTGGGCATGTGACATGTGATTACTTACCCGGTAACACCGTTTTGATTATGGGCTGGTTTGACTAGGAAACAATTGTTTTACTGATTACTGTACTTCAGAACTGATAGATCTGTTGGCAATAGACGAGTTTGATCATGAACTCTGGCTGTCTGGATGTATATGTAATCTGTATGACTGTTTTCGTATTGCCATGTGCTATGACTGAATCTGTGGGGACTGGAACTGATGAATGGTAAATGAATGAGTACTACAGAACTCTGCCTACGGCTATGGGAGTAACGTACAAAATCGCCTTATGTCCCCAATAACTCCCGAATGAACTGGACTGACTGTGATGAATTATTGAACCGAGAACTGAAGTGAACAAAGACTGAATGAAAGACTCGAAATTGAATGGATCGAATTTCTGTAACTTAACGGGGAAATTACTTATGAAATTGAGACTGGTGCAAACCTATAACCCCGATAAGTACTTGATATAAGTAGTGTGAGTACTACTATACTGCTACTGTACTGTTACCGTATTGTTACTGACATTGTTACTGCATTGCTACTGTATTGTATTGCTATCGTATTGTTACCATTACTGGTACTGTATTGACACTGTACTGATACTGCTACTACTACTGAATCTGCTCTAGTGGTATTAATGAATGCACTGCATATGCTTAATGTGAGTATTGTGGCATCTAGGTATGCTCTGGTCAAAACTATAAGAATGAACATGTGTCCGAATCTGTCCTGGACTGAAAACTGAAAGTGCATAAGATTCCGTTTTAATGTGAACCTGTTTATGGAAATGATTATACTCCTGTTATAGAGTGAAAATTTCCTTTATGATAGGCATTATCTTTGTTGTCATATGTTAACTCGAGTTTAGAGGACTAAACTCTTTATAAGGAGGGGAGACTGTAACGACCCTCGTTACCGATTACCGAATTATATACTGATTACTGCTAAATTGAATTGATAACGATTGATCATTGAATTAATTGAAGTACTGAATAAACCGATTGAAATCGAAATTGAAACTGAAATTGAATAAGTTAACCTACCGAATTGCATATGCTATCTGTTTGGCTCATTGATTACCTATTTGAATTTTTATGTTTAAATTGCTAATTGAAGGCCTTATCGGCGGCCAAACTGAAAATCGTTTAGTGTTTTATATTCACCAGAAATAATGTGATTTTATGGTATATTTACCTAAAATGTGATTAGACATGATTAAATGGGATTAAAATAAGTTAATTGCCAAGTTCGACTTAATTACGAAATTGCCACCCGTAGTGGACACTTGTTTAATCCATGACTTGAGTCTTATACACTTGAGCATAAACACTCCTCCAGCCCTTATTTTTGTTCATTGCCGACAATTAGAAGGGAGTTAGAGAGAGAGAATTGATTTCCAACATATTTTGCTTGAAATTGCTAGAGGAACTTGAAGATTGAAGTGTATGTGCATAAATTGAACTTCTAGATAAGAAATCAACACTCTAGGTAAGGAAATCATTGTCTTCTTGTTGTCTTTGAGTCTCATTATGCATGGTTCATGCACCATTGTAGGATTAAATCATGAATTTACTCGTAAATGGTGAATTGAAGCTTAAGTGTTACATGCATGTAGAGATTAGTGAATTTGGAGTTGAAATCATGCTTGAATTGTGCATGCATGCCCATGTTCTTATTATAGTCCAAGATTTCAGTTTGTTTTCCAAGTTTTGAGCTCTTTTGAGCAAGATTGGAGGATTGATTTTGGTTTAAAACTCATACATTGCATGTTTGAAAGTGTTCTTGAAGTGTTCTTGAAAATGGTTTGAAAATGGCTTTGATTGACCAACCCTTGGCCCTTGCATGTACAAATTAGCTTTTAAAACTTGTAGTATATTGAGTTTAAAGTGTTTTCCCAGATTTTGGGCCCAAGAGGTTGAGTTTTGGATGATTGGATGCTTGGTTCGAACTTGGGAGACAAATCTGGAAATTTCAGATTTGGCTTCCTCGCTCGAGCGAAGGATTCCTCGCTCGAGCGAGCCCTGTGATTTTGTAAGCTCGCTCGAGCGAGCATCGAGCGTGGCATCGCGCGAAAAAAATGAGCATCCAGTACTTTTTCTGAGCACAGATCGCTCGAGCGAAGGGAGGCTCGCTCGAGCGAAGCCTTTGATTTTTGGAGCTCGCTCGAGCGAAGGTAGGCTCGCTCGAGCGAGGTGCCTATTTCCAGCAAGTTTTGAAAAATGCCTTCCAAGTGTAATTTTGCATCCTCATCTCATCCTAGGCATTCTTAGGCCTAGTTTAAGACATCTTAATGAGGATTTAGACATAGAACACACCGAGGCATATTAGGAAGTTAATTATTGTACTTCCCCAACTGTTAAACTTAGTGTGTGTTCAATTGTTTAATTGTTTAGGGTTGGCTCTCGGGGACACGCTCTAGCTGCTAATAGCCCAATCTCTGTGAGTAACAGATTGTGTAAAGATATGTTCAAAATGGTTATCTTTTGATACTGAACTGAAATGTTTATTGAACTGATATTGTTTATTGAATGAACGTATGTCCTGTATTGCGAACTATATTGTGGCATCCTTAGCATTACTGTTATTGATTGTTTACTGATGTGGAGCAACGTGCTACACTGGGAGCCACCTCTAGAATCTACGGAGCTAAGTGCTACAGTGGAAGCCACCTCTTGAATCCACATTGGTCGGTTTCCTTGTGGAACCATATTGTTATTGATTGATGGCCATCATTATTGTTTGGGTCTGTTAAGGCCCGGTCCTTTTGGACCTATTGTTTATAGGCTAATGGATGTACCACATATGACTGATTGATTGAAAGACTGATTGATTGAAATATCGATTGACCGAAGTATTGATTGATTGAACTATTGATTGACTGAAATACTGAAAGATCGAAATACTGTTAAATGAATTGATTTCATTATTGTAAGGACATTCATTCATAACCCCTTTACACATTATGTTATTCATTGGGCTTTAGCTCACTGTTTATATATATATGTAGGTTCTCAGCAGCCAGACCGGAGCTAGGAGCGTGGGATTGGTCCCCAGTTTTGTCCAGCCAGCCTGTGTGCCTCACAGCGAGGTTCCTAGTCGCCATGCTATGGCCTTGGGGGTCTTTGGATTTCCCCTGTCTGTCTCACTGTTTTGTACCGTTGTGGGATTATTGTATAGACTGTTTACCGTTTTCAGCACTGTCCAAGGGATTAAGTCCCTGATTCACTGACTGTTATGGATATGTATATTGTGTATGCCATATTGTACTGTACTGTCTTATGCATGTATGAATGAAAAATGTTTTTGGCATACAGATTGTCACAGCTCATTGGACACTATTCATTTATTGTTTTGGCTTCCGCCAGGCCCTGGACTCTGTTTATATTGATTGATTGTTAAGCAGGCCTTTGGTAATCACGGATTACTGGCCAGTTACGGTGCTAAACCCATAGGGCCGGGTTTGGGTCGTGACAATACACCATAATTCGGCCTTTTGTTTTGAGACCAAAACCGACTAGAGAGAAAGAGAGATAGGAGAAAATAGAGTTCTTCAAGAATTGCTTGGAAAATTAGAAGAATTGAAGAGTAGATTGCATAATTGAGCTTGTGGACTTTGAATTCAAGACTTAGGTAAGGAATCTATCTTCTTGATTGTGAATTTAAGTCATTTCTTGCTTGGTTCATGGAGGAATAGGAGCTTAAGGTCAAGAATTAAATTAAAGTGTTGAATTGAGTAGAAATTCATGCATGCATGTGCACATTCTTGAGTTTTGAGGTCTTTCCCATGAAATTTGCTACATGCATGTTCATATTTTGATTATAGTTCATGAATTCATCATGTTTTTGAAAGGATTGAGTTATTTGGCCATGTATTTGAAGCTTTGATTTCAAGTGAACACATGCATGTTACATACACTTTATGTTCTTGAAGTTTTCTTTGAAATTGTGCTTAATTGACTCACCTTTGGGCTTTGGTTTTGCAAATTGATCTTTGAAACATGTCATATTATGAGTTTTAAAGTGTTTCTAGAAAATTGGCCCAAAAGGATCGGATTTGATGTTTTAAAAGTTGAATTTGAGTTTGGAGGTTCAATCTGGAAATTCCAGATTTTGGACCCACGCTCGAGCGTAAGACTTCACGCTCGAGCGTACACTCTGAATACATGCATCCCGCTCGAGCGGGGAAAGTAATGCTCGAGCGTGAAATGTGTGTATCCAGTACTTTTCATATGTTTACAGTCCGCTCGAGCGAGAGAGTTTACGCTCGAGCGAGGACCTGTGTCTCACGCTCGAGCGTGGATCGAGCGCCCATCGAGCGTGATTTTTGTGCATCCAGTACTTTTATTGTAGTTTACAGTCCGCTCGAGCGAAGGAAGTCACGCTCGAGCGGAGATCCTTTGTCTGCATGTCTGCTCGAGCGTAGAAAGCCACGCTCGAGCGAGACCCCTGTTTTCTGAAAATTTTGAAACGTGTTTTTAAGTACATCTTTGCATCCTCATTTCATCCTAGGCATTCCTAGGCCTAGTTTAAGGCATCTTAATAAGGATATTGACGTAGAACCACACCGAGTCAACCCAAGCGTGTAACTTAGTGTGTGTTCATTCTGTAACTGTAGGGTTGGCATCCAAGGACGCTCTAACCTATCTGTAACCCAGTGTTCTGTGAGTAACAATGTTGTAAAGATATATTCAATCATGAATATTTTTTGAATGATCAACTGTACTACTTTTTGAAATGATATTTCTTACTGAATGAATGCTTGTCCTAGTTGCGAACTGTATTTGTGGCATCTATAGCAATTTACTGTTACTGTACTGTACTGCTACTGTCACAGAAATCTCTGTCGGTTCCCATGTTTGGAACCACTACTGTTTACTGTTATGATGGCCATCAACTGACTGTTAGGTCTGATAAGATCTACTGTATTGTTTGCTATTGGATGTACCACTTATGACTGCTATGATCGAATAACTGATATACTGTTCAATGACTGTTTTAAATACTGAAAGGACATTCATTCCTAACCTTTTTACGCATATGTTATTCACTGGGCTTTAGCTCACTGTTTATATATATATGTAGGTGTCCAAGCACCGGACCGGAGCTAGGAGCGTTGGGTTAAATTCCCTTTTGGACAAGCCAACCACTGTGCCTCACTGCGAGGTTCCAAGTGCTGCCAAGCTAAAGCTGCTTTGGGGTGTTTTAGATTCCCCCTTTCTGTTTCTGTTTTGTATAGACTGTATGAGACTTGTACTGTACTATTATGTTAGGGATTTGGTCCCTAACCTGAATGCCTATATATGATGTATGTACTTACTGCTTTTGTTCCGAATGTGAATGTGTTATGAAAAGCCTTTTTGCATACAGACTGTCACAGCTCATTGGACATCTTTCATTTACTGTTTTGGCTTCCGCCAGCCCTTGTACTCTGTATTACTGTTATTACTGTTAAGCAGGCCTTCGGTAGCCACGGATTACTGGCCGGTTACGGTGCTAAACCCATAGGAGCGGGTTTGGGTTGTGACAGTATGGAATATTATTAAAAATGGTCTAATTATTCCCTTCAAAATCGTCGACTCAAAGAAAATTCCAAAAATGGAAAGGAATGTGATGATGATGATATTAGAATTATTCAAATAAATGCTAAAGCAAAACATATTTTGTATTGTGCACTTGATCCTAATGAATATGATAGAATTTATGCTTGTGACACAGCAAAAGAGATTTGGGAAAAATGAGAAGTCACACACAAAGGAACGACTCAAGAAAATGAAATTACAATATAAGTAAAATCTGCATGTGGAGATGATGATGATGATGTAAGTGTTGGAAAAATGGTTTAATATAGGCTTATTTTGGGCCATCTTTGAGCCCAAAATTTGATTGGGCCCCAAAAGTCTTTTGGGGTAGGTTCGAAAAAGTGACATGTTCCTTGCCGCATGGCAAGTCACACGGTGAAGACGGTACGTCAAAACCATTTATGAGTTTATGGGAAGTTGACGTCGTTTTCGGGTTCGTGTAATTGAACATTTAAGTTTTAAATGTGGGTTTTCTTGTGAGGCTTGTTCCACATTGAAACTTTAAGAGATTTTTGTTGAGTATATAACCTCTAGCCTACAACACTTGGGTTGGGCCGCAAGGGGCACCCCAAGTTTGTAGAAGGGAGAAGTTATGGACAAAGTGAACCTTAGCCCAAACCACCACATGCGTGCCGCCGCCGCCGCCGTCCGGCCGTGCCGGGCGCAGGTGTGGGTCGATTCTAATATTAATTTTTTGAACAAAAATTCTTTTGAATTTATTTCAAAATTATTGCGGGAATTTAATTCCAAATTTGAATTTGAAATTCAAAAACATTTTGTTCATAATATTATGCCTCTTTCAGATAAATTCCACAACTATTAAAACAGTCCAAACAGGTCTTATCTGTTGAACCTGAACAGGTTTAATTTCGGACAGATTCAAACTGCTGGGCAGTTATCTGTCCAGAAAACTGCCAACAGATCTGTAGCAGTTTAAAACCGAATCTGTTTGTTTTGAGTAGTGCACTTGTTCAGTTTGAATTCATACCTTTTAAGGTTTGAATTCGTACCTGTTTGGCCTTATAAATAGATACCATATTCCAGCATTTTACCAATCCGAAAATCAGTCAAATAAATATTGTTCTTGCTGTCCAGATTTTATTTGTTTACATTATTCTTCATATTAGTTATTTAGAGAAATAATCAGATAGTTATAGAACACAAGGTTTTAGTTCACCGTACAAATTTGTGTGTAGTGCTACTACAAATTTGTGAAGATCATTGTATCCTGAGAGATAGACGTCACTCAACGTAAGCACCATAGCGGGGCGAATCTATTTTAAGGACAGAGTGTCACACACTCGACTTGGTCTTTCATTTTTCATTTGGTTCGACAAAATAAATTCTGCAAGTTTATTATTTTATTTTGTTTGAATTAGTTTCAATTTATTTTATTTACACAGAAGATTGTTCCAACAATCTTAAGACAGATTCGAATTATTCTGTTTACAGAATGTTTCATTTGTTTCCCTTTCTCTTTCTTCTTTTTAAAAAAATTATTTTCTATGGGATTTACAAAATAATATTATGGTTGAAAAAACAAATAGTGATTATATGCTATTTGACAGATAGTAGTAATATACTGTCTATTTTCTTTGACAACTAGTAGTGATATATTAGTGTCATTAACAATTCAGAATATTTATTTGTGGAATTTTGTCAGAAATTAATTTTGATTTTTAGAAATTATTTTATGAGTGTTCTTTAATTAAAAATAAATTAGGTTTTAATTATTGAAGTGTTACAGAAATTTAATTTTCTGTGTGGAATTAATTTGGTTAAATAAAATTTTATTTTATTTCCAAATTAATTGGAAAATAAAAGTTACATTCTTGTTTCTTTTATTTTTACAGAATTTAATTATGTGAATTTGGATTAATTTTCTACGTAGTATAAATTCTAATTATAATTTTGTTTTATAATTTAGAATTGATGGCTATTGAAACTAATGCCCAAACAAGTACTACTGTGGTGGCTGCAATTGCACCAACTCCCTCTCCTGTTGTGACAGTACCGGTAAATCACGGTGAGAAGTCAGAGAAGTTCTCAAGAACTGATTTTAAAAGATGGCAACAGAAAATGTTGTTCTATCTTACAACTTTGAACCTGGCTCGTTTTCTCCGTGAGGATGCTCCTATTTTGAAAGAGGGTGAAACCGATCGGCAAGTGGTTGCTGCGGTCGATGCCTGGAAACATGTTGATTTCCTTTGCCAGAATTACATCTTGAACGGACTTGACAACACATTATACAACGTCTACAGTCCTATCAAGACAGCAAAGGAACTTTGGGAATCGTTGGAGAAAAAGTACAAAACGGAAGATACTGACTCAAAGAAATTTGTGGTTGGAAATTCCTAGACTTTGTAATGGTTGATTCTAAGACTGTGATCAGCCAAGTTCAAGATCTCCAACTCATTCTGCATGACATTCACGCAGAGGGCATGTCTTTCAGTGAATCCTTCCAAGTTGCAGCCTTAATTGAGAAATTACCACAAGGCTGGAAAGAATTCAAGAATTACCTCAAACACAAGTGTAAAGAAATGTCTTTGAAAGAATTAATTGCGCGTTTGAGGATTGAGGAGGACAACCGCAATTCTGAAAAGCGGGTTGGTAAGCATCTTATGGAGTCTAAGGCAAATGTGATGGAACATGCTTCAAAAATCAAGAAACGAAAGTCTTCTGGAGAAAGTTCATCACAAAGCTCTAAAGGGGAGGGGGGAAATAAAAAGTACAAGTTTAATGGCAAATGTTACATCTGTGACAAAGAGGGACATCGGGCCAAAGATTGCCATAGCAAAGGCAAAAGCAAAAGAAGAACAAGTAAGAAGCCTGCTCAAGCCCATATGACCGTAGTGGACAATATTTCCAATGGTGTAGATGACATCAATCTTTTCGAAATTGTTTCCGAGACAAATCTTGTCGAAAATCCTAAAGAATGGTGGGTGGACACTGGTGCTACTCGCCATATCTGTGCGACAAAAAGATGTTCATATCTTATTCTATAGTGGACAATGGTAAACAACTTTTTATGGGGAAACTCCTCAACTTTCAAAGTTGAAGGACAAGGGAAGATTGTTTTGAAGATGACATTTGGAAAGGAACTCACTCTCAACAATGTGCTGCATGTACCAGACATTCGCAAGAATCTTGTTTCCGGATCTTTGTTGAGTAAGAATGGGTTTAGGCTAGTATTTGAGAGTGATAAATTTGTACTTACTAAGAATGGGATGTATGTAAGAAAATGTTACATGTCTGATGGCCTTTTCAAGATGAATGTAATGACCGTTGTACCCTCAGTTATTAATAAAATTACATCTTCTTCTTCTTACTTGCTTGAGTCTTCAAATTTATGGCATGGTAGAGTAGGACATGTTAATTATGGATCTTTGCACAGATTAATTAATATGGAATGTTTACCTAAATTTGACATTGATTCAAATCATAAATATGAAATTTGCGTTGAAGCAAAATTATTTAAAACTCCTTTTCATTCAATTGAAAGAAGTACGGAATCACTTGAATTAATTCATAGTGACATTTGTGATTTTAAATCAATTCAAACCAGAGGTGGGAAAAAATATTTTATCACTTTTATAGATGACTATACTAGATATAGTTATGTTTATTTAATTCGAATCAAGGATGAAACTTTGGAAACTTTCATTCAATATAAGAATGAAGTTGAAAATTAACTTGGTACGAAAATCAAAAAATTAAGAAGTGATAGAGGTGGTGAATATGAATCACCTTTTGGTGAATTTTGTAAAGAACATGGAATAATTCATCAAACCATCACTTCTTACTTACCTCAGCGAAATGGAATTGCTGAAAGGAAAAATAGGACTTTAAAAGAAATGATGAATGCCATGTTAATAAGTTCTAGATTACCTTAGAACTTGTGGGGGGAAGCAATACTTTCTGCTAATTATATACTCAATAAAGTACCCCGAAAGAAAGTGAATCAAACACCTTATGAATTGTGGCATGGAAGAGTACCATCCTACAAATACTTAAAAGTGTGGGGGTGTTTGGCTAAAGTGACTATTTCTAGTCCTAAAAAGACTAAGATAGGTCCTAAGACGATTGATTGCATTTTCATTGGTTATGTCAAGAATGGTAGTGCATATCAGTTTTTGATTCATAATTAGAATATTCCGAAATGCATGTAAATACTATTATTGAATCTCGGAATGCATCTTTCTTTGAACATGTATTTCCAAATAAGACTGGACAAGAGACTAGTAACAATAAAAGATCTCATGATGCTATTACTAGTCAGGGTCAAGAACATGATTAAGAACAAGAGTTAGATCAAAATGAGGAAGAGGAACTTAGGCGTAGTAAACGTGCTAGAACCTCAAAATCTTTTGGTCTAGATTTTCTAACATATTTGTTAGAAAATGAACCTTTAACTTTTAAAGAGGCTATGTCCAGTCCTGAGGCTCATTTATGAAAAGAAGATATCAATAGTAAAGTTGAATCCATCTTGCAAAATTACACTTGGGAATTGGTAGATTTGCCACCAGGTTGTAAACCTCTTAGGTACAAGTGGATTTTCAAAAGAAAATTGAAAGCGGATGGATCAATTGACAAATACAAGGCAAGACTTGTGGTCAAAGGTTTTAGACAAAAAGAAGGTCTTGATTACTTTGACACATACTCACCGGTTACTAGAATAACATCCATTAGAATGCTAATTGCCATTGCATCTCTATACAATCTAGAAATTCATCAAATGGATGTGAAAACTGCTTTCTTAAATAGTGAGTTAGATGAAGAAATTTACATGGAACAACCAGAAGTTTTTTTAGTTTCAAGAAAAGAAAAGAAAGTGTGTAAATTGGTTAAATCATTATATGGTTTAAAACAAGCACCAAAGCAGTGGTATGAGAAATTTGACAAGGCAATGATGTCAAATGAATTTAAAATTAATGAGTGTGACAAATGTGTTTATATTAAAAACACAGACAAATGTTATGTCATTGTATGTCTTTATGTAGATGATATGCTCATCATAGGTAGTAATAATGACATGATTAAAACTACCAAGAAAATGTTGAATAAACATTTTGACATGAAGGACATGGGCATTGCTGATGTAATTCTTGGTATGAAAATTACCAAAACATCAGAAAGATATGCTTTGTCACAATCTCATTACATTGAGAAAATACTTGACAAATTCAGCAAAGATGATGATCATCTTGCTAGAATACCTGTAGATGTTAATTTGTTTCTATTTAAGAATGTACAGGAAAATATTTCTCTATTAGAGTATGCCCAAATTATTGGAAGCTTAATGTACTTGATGAACTGCACTCGCCCAAATATAGCTTATGCAGTAAGTAAATTAAGTAGATATACGAGTAATCCAGGAGTAGAACACTGGAAAGTAATTATAAGAGTTCTTAGATATCTCCGATTTACTCGTAACATTAGGCTTAATTATACTAGATATCCAGCAGTACTTGAAAGATACTGTGATGCAAATTGGATATCGGATACTAGAGACTCGAAGTCCACCAGTGGGTATGTCTTTACTCTTGGTGGGGCGACTGTATATTGGAAATCTTCCAAATAGACTTGCATTGTTAGGTCTACTATGGAATTAGAGTTCATAGCTTTAGACAAAGCAGGGGAAGAGGCAGAATGGCTTCGCCACTTCCTTGAAAATATTCTAATATGGCCAAAACCGGTGCCTGCTATATGCATACATTGCGATAGTCAATTAGCAATAGGTAAAGCATAGAGTCATATGTATAACGGTAAGTCACGACACATTCGTCGTCGACATAACACCGTAAGACAACTACTCTCTAATGGAATTATTTCCATTGAATATGTGAAGTCTAAAGGCAACATAGCGGATCCACTAACCAAAGGGTTAGCAAGAGAGTTAGTTGAGAATTCATCGATGGGAATGGGACTTAAGCCTATAAAATAAGAGTTACCACAATGGCAACCCAACCTAGTTGACTGGAGATCCCAAGATCTAGGTTCAAAGGGACAACTGAGTTGTAAATGACTCAGAAGGATCATTGGGGAGTCCAACTCCTACCCATTTCTAGGATGAAATAAGTGATGACTGCAGCGGTTTAGGTTAAGTAATACTTTTAATGATTCTTATATGTAGGTAAACCTAGTGGAGTATGGCAGGATACTCTTTATAAGAATCACCTATGTGAGTGTGAACTGGGCCGGTTCTATGAGATTTGTGAAGGGCTACAATTCTCTAGAGCACTCATGAAAGACCAGGTTGTTCAGGGCCAAAATGAACACAATAGTGAGAACTAAACTGTGTCTGGAGATATACTGTGTGAGTTCTATTGTCTTAGTTTACACAAACGGCTGAACAGTTCAAGACATCATGTTCACTGGTTAGCTAGTAAATCCGATAGTGTTCCATAAGGGAAGGTTCAAAGCCAAAAGCTACCTATCCTTTGTAGAATATTTCCAATTTCTATACTCTCTGTATTTAGGTCATGTTGTTGCATTTTCTCTCCGTCAAATTCCATTCATGTGGGGGATTGTTGGAAAAATAGTTTAATATAGGCTTATTTTGGGCCATCTTTGAGCCCAAAATTTGAATGGGCTCCAAAAGTCTTTTGGGGTGGGTCCGAAAAAGCGACGTGTTCCTTGCCGCGTGGTAAGTCACACGGTGAAGACGGTACGTCAAAACCATTTATGAGTGAATGGGAAGTTGACGTCGTTTTTGGGTTCGTGGAATTGAACATTTAAGTATTAAATGTGGGTTTCCTTGTGAGGCTTGTCCCACATTGAAACTTTAAGAGATTTTTGTTGAGTATATAAGTTTTAGCCTACAACACTTGGGTTAGGCCCCAAGGGGCACCCCAAGTTTGTAGAAGGGAGGAGTTATGGACAAAGTGAATCTTAGCCCAAACCACCACATATGTGCGCGCGCGCCGCTGCCGTCTGTCCGGCGGAGCCGAGCCGTGCTAGGCGCGGGTATGGGTCGGGTCGGTTATAATATTAATTTCTTGAACAAAAATTCTTTTGAAATTATTGCGGGAATTTAATTCCAAATTTGAAATTGAAATTCAAAAACATTTTGTTCATAATATTGTGCCTCTTTCAGATAAATTCCACAACTATTAAAACAGTCCAAACAGGTCTTATCTGTTGAACCCGAACAGGTTTAATTTCGGACAGATTCAAACTGCTGGGCAGTTATCTGTCCAGAAAACTGCCAACAGATCTGTAGTAGTTTAAAACCGAATCTGTTTGTTTTGAGTAGTGCACCTGTTCAGTTTGAATTCATACCTTTTAAGGTTTGAATTCATACCTGTTTGGCCCTATAAATACATACCATACTCTAGCATTTTACCAATCCGAAAATCAGTCAGATAAATATTGTTCTTGCTGTCCAGATTTTATTTGTTTACATTATTCTTCATATTAGTTATTTAGAGAAATAATCAGAGAGTTATAGAACACAAGGTTTTAGTTCGCTGTACAAATTTGTGTGTAGTGTTTCTACAAATTTGTAAAGATCATTGTATCCTGGGAGATAGACGTCACTCAACCGTAAGCACTGTAGCGGGACGAATCTATCTTAAGGGCAGAGTGTCACACACTCGACTTGGTCTTTCATTTTTCATTTGGTTCGACAAAATAAATTCTGCAAGTTTATTATTTTATTTTGTTTGAATTAGTTTCAATTTATTTTATTTACACAGAAGATTGTTCCAACAGTAAATTACCTTAATAGAGAAAGCAATGACAACGAAGTAACAAATATTTGTTTTATGGGAGTTGAAAATGACGAGGTAAATACAAATTCTCCTACATATGATGAATTATTAGATTTTATTGAGGAGTCACATGATAATTTTCAAAAGATTATTTCAAAACAATCTTTTCTCCAAAAATCAAATAAATGTCCTTTAAATGAAAATGATGTTTTGAAAAATGAAAATGAAATCTTGAAAAATAAAAATGAAATTTTAAAAAAGGTAAATGATTCTCTTAAAAATTCTTCAAATGATTTGAAAATTGAAAATGATTCTTTAAAAGAAAAAATCTAATATTTAAATAAAATAATTTTCAAATTTATCCAAGAAAAAAGAAAATTTAAACAAATTAATTGACAATTAAAGATGTGTTTTCGAAAAAGCAAGTATTGGATACAAACCTCACAAGAACAAACTTTTTATAAAAAATTCTTTATTAAAACTTGCTAATCTAGTAGCACATATGTTACTTGTCATTATTGTTTTAGAAATTGACACTCAATTTCATCAAGTCAATTTAAAAAAGGATTACATGGAACAAATATAAAATGGGTTCCAAAATCAAGTAACCTTGAAACTAACAGTCATGGACCCCAAAAGATTTGGGTACCAAAATCAAAAACTTAATTTTTTTGTAGGTTTCAAGGTGAAATCTGGTAAGAGAAAATGGTAATTGGACAGTAGATGTTCATAATGCATAATCGGAGACAATATTTACCACATCTTCTCATGTAAACAGTAATCACGCAATATTCAAAAACAACAATAAATAATTGGCATATGTAGTTTCAGTAAAAGTTGATTTTCTAAATCTGAAAATATTTCATTTGATGATATTGTTCTCATACTTAGATGTAATCATCATTGATTTGCATATATGAATATGTTATTACATACATGATTATCATGACATGTCATACCAGGCATACATGAATACATCATGCATAAATATAATACCATGCGTGCTAGTCCAGAATGGAGTAGAATATTACTATTACATAGTTTATGCCTCAAAATAAATATTGCTTAAAAATAATCAATTGTTATGTCATATTTTGTGCTTAATTTTTAATATTTATGTTTGAAAGAATGTGATTTTTGTCATTACTTTGATTATCTTTATTTAATCACATTTGATTTTGATGATGTAGTATATTGACTGAATGTAATATTTTTCATGTCACTTTATATGTGGTACATTTTGAAATGAAGATATTGCATAAACTTATTTTTTAAATCTTATGGTGCAATTTATATATTTGAAAATACTCTAGGAGAGAAATATTTTTTTAAAATCATCTTAGGGGGAATTTTATGAAAAATTATATTTTGATTATACATAATAATCTCATGGGGACTTTTTCTAAAAATATATTTTGAAATTACTCTAAATTTCTTTACTCATGATCTGCACAAATGTTTTTATTATGTCAAAGGGAGAGAAGTTATAACAATTTCATATGATTTTGGTAAAGATGTTTTAAAGAGGGAGAAAATAAATACATGCTTAATTATTGATCAATATTTTTTGTTGCATTTACTTCAAAAATTGATTCTCATTACCTATATTAATATTTTATTTTGATGATGTCAAAGGGGAGAAGAAATATGATTTTTATATAAATTTATTTGACAAAGAATTTGTTAATAAATTGGGAGAAAATATAATGCAAATAAATGCATGTATTATGATTGTTGAATATTTTATGGTGCATTTATTCTTGTGAAATTTTGTATCAAATTCATGTATAGATTGTCATCATCAAAAAGGAAAAGATTGTTGATCATATAGTTTAATTTTGATGATGTCTGAAATATTATGGGATAAATTGTGATTTTTTAATGTACATATTTGATATTGTTTGACACAAAATATTATCTGTTAAAATATATGTTATATGATATATTTGTTATAAATATTATTTAAATAGATTTTACTGTGCATCATATATTTTTTAATTGAAAAGTTACTATTCAAGTTACTGTGTAACTTTTGAAATTCGTAATGTCTGGAAGAAAAAATATTAAGTTACTGTGTATTTCACTATTTATCGAAAACAACTTGGCTATTAATTCAATTCCTCCGTCTGCCATTTTTGAAAAAGTTGTTCCCGCATGTTGGCCCTCATGATCTGAAGCAGAGGAGCATCTCTCTCCAACGGACATATTTTTGAATATATATAGAAGTGTTTTGGTTGGAGAAAAATAAGAAGTGAATAAGAGAAAATTGTGTTATATTGAAATATTCTCAAATTTTGTATTGTGCTTCATTGAGTTATATTTTCTGTGAGAAGATTTGTTGAGAGTTGAGCAAAATATTAAAAGGGTTTTCTATCCTTTACTCTTATTATTCTTGTAAAGCGTCTCTCTCCAAAGTGATTTTTTGGGATAAAATCACTTGGGTTAGGTATGACTAGACATCGGATTCTAAACTAGTTGAGATATTTTTGTGAGTAATTTTTGAGATAAAATTACTTGGTTAGGTGCAACTATTCGGAGTGATCGGGATTAGTCACTTGTTGTAAAGGTTTACTAGTAATCGTAAAGGTAGCGGTGTAATTACTATTTGAAGAATAATGGAGAAATTCTTAAGGAGAATACTTGAGGAGTGGACGTAGGTCCGGCGTGCCGAATCACTATAAATCGTTGTGTTTGATTTTCTTTCCCCATCTCTTTTACTTTTATATTGATTATTATTGCTCTATTATTTTATTTGTTAACATTTGAATATTTTGATTATTATTTTTAATATTGTGAAATTATTTTTGATAACCTAATTCACCCCCCTCTTGGGTTGCCTACTTGGGGTAACAAAATCCTTAGTCTACTTTTCCAAGCGTAATATAACACTCCAAAAAAATTGCAAAAAAAAATTCTTTAGTGTATTTTTCCTAATAATACTCCAAAAAAACTCCTTAGTGTATTTTTTTCAAACGTAACATCCCAATATAACACTCCAAAAAAACTCCTTAGCATAACACTCAAATGTAACACACAAAAACACCCTTTAGTGTACGTTTCTCAAATGTCACACTCCAACAAAAAACTCCTTAGTGTATTTCAAGGAAACACTTCAAAAAAATTCCTTAGTGTAGCATTCTAATGTAACACACAAAAAAAAAAAAAATTCCTTAGTGTATTTTTTCCAAACATAACACTCTGATGTAACACTATAAAAAAATTACAAAATTAAAAAATGTGGGATTCTACAAACCATTCCAAAAGGAATACAAAAATTCTTTAGTAAGCTTTGGGCAAATGTATAATTTCAAACTGTGAGTATTATGTTTGGAAAAAAATACATGAAAGAGTTTTTTTTATTATTTTTAAGTGTGTTACACTGGAATGTTACGTTTAGAATTACATTGATTAAAGTGTTATGTTTAGAAAATGTACACTAAAGAGTTTTTCTGTGTCTTACATTAGAGTGTTACTACATTTGGAAAAAATACACTAAGAATTTTTTTTAGAGTGTTACGTTGTTACGTTCAGGAAAAGTACACTAAGGAATTTTTTAGTGTGTTATATTGGAGTATTACATTATTGGAGTATTACATTGGAGTGTTACGTTCTTGTTCATACTATGTGATTTGTTTCAAAATGAGGAAAAATCTAAAATCTCTGCAGTGCGGATTGCCCAAATGTGTAATTTTATATTTGGAGAACTCCACTTTTATTCCTAAAAAATTAAACCTAAACGGGTAAGTGATTACCCTTTTGTGTAATTTCTAATTTAATGGGACCTTTGAGTCTATGAGAAAAAAGGAGATGACTAAACAGTTCACAAGATCACATTTTAAAATTTATTGGTGCTTCACTCATAGACAAATGGTTTAAATTAAAAACAAATCAAAAGTTTAAAGTTAAATTAATAAAATTAAAAACTCAATGTTTATTTTGTTACAAGGGTCTAACCATAATTTTTTTTTGTAATTTTTCCAAAATGTTCTATCTATATCTGAATTGTTAGAAAAGAAAATATTTAAAATAACTTTATTTTTTGGGGTCAATCGATAGGAAAGTAATTACAAATATAAGAAATATTTATATCATCAAATCTATCTATCTATCTATATATTATATAAGTAAAATGGGATTTTATTGAGGAGTCTTAGAGTTTCAATATTTGATACTAATTTTCTTAATTTTAAATAATTAAGAAAATTTCCATTGGTTAGCTTCCATTTAACCATACAAAAATAAAATTCTAATTAGTTTATGATTTATTTGATAATCCCACATCGAGAAAAAAAAAAGTGAGTTATTTCACTTACATAAAGTGAATCTTATATTTCCATTTAATTTTGTAATGTTATACATATTTTAATTCAATATAGTTTAAATTTTAAAATAGAATTTAAAAGCTTTAATTAATCATTTTTGTGGAAGTTGGGTAGTCTTTTGACTTAGACGATTAGGCTGAATCGTTTTTAATTTGACTGATTCGTTGGTTTAACCACGATTTTAGCGGTTTTATCTAAATATATTGGTTAGATTTGTTTGAGGGGAGTGATTGAGACCCCCTCCCATCACCACCCCCACCACCCCACACACACACGTGGCGGGTGGTGATTGGAGGAGAAGGAAAAAAAGAAAAAAAAAAAGAAAAACTGGCCAATCAGAGAAAGAGGGGGTGTCAAAGGGGGTGCTTCATTGAGGGGGTCCAACTCATTTTCCTTTGTTTGATTTAAAATAAACTAAAAATTGATCTGATTAAAAATTGAACGACTAAGATTACTTGATTAGAAATAAACTTCCCACCCAAATAATTATTAACTTTTATTTTATAATCCCACATCGGGAAAAAGAAGAAAAAAGTGAGTTGTTTCACTTATATAAAGTGAAGGGCAAATTACATTAATAGTCCCTATAATTTGGGGCTCGTGTTACTTTGATTTCTGACTTTTCAATTGTGACACATTTAACACTGAATTTTGAATCTTGTTTCAAATAAGGACAATTAAAGATATCATTACTTAATTTCAAGGGTAAAATCGTCAATTTGATAAAATATAAACTAATTTGACAAAAATAAATGTCAATTTTTTTTTTTTAATTTTTAAAATTATTTCTATACTCCAAAGATAAAATTATGTAAAATTGATAAATCTTATAAACATTTATTTATTTATTTATTTTACCAAATTAATTTTTATTTTATGTTTAGATGATGATTATGTAATGGGTAGTTGTTAAACTTTTAATGTGTAATCGATCTCGTTTGGGAACAGGCTAATTTAGTAACTTTTTGGCTATTTGGCTAAAATATGAGCTAAAAAAAACTTGTATGTTTGGGATAATTTTTTGACTTTTTTACGAAAAGATGTGCAAAAAGTAGAGAGAAAAGAGAATCTTTGACTTTTTGGTATGGGTTGTTGGCTTTTTGATTTTTTTAGTGACTTTTTGACTTTTTGGCTAAACGAGTCGCTTCCCAAATGAGGCCTTAATATATGAAATATTTTTAGTTTTGGATTTTTTTTTTTGATTTAATAGATTGGTTTAATAATGATATTTGACTTTTGAAAAAATAGAAACTAATTTAATGAAAACAAAAACAACCACCTATTACATGATTATCATCCAAACACATAATAAAAATTAATTTGGTAAAATAAATAAATAAATAAAATGTCTAAAAGATTTATCAATTTTACATAATTTTATCTTTAGTGGATAAAAATAATTTTTAAAAATTCCAAAATATTTTTTTGACATTTATTTCTGTCAAATTAGTTATATTTTATCAAATTGACGGTTTTGTCCTTAAAAAATCTAATAGTATCTTCAATTGTCCTTATTTGGAACAAGATTTAAAATTCAGGATCAAATGTGTCACAATTGAAAAGCCAGGGACCAAAATGACACAAGTCCCAAACTATTGGAATCGTTAGCTTAATTCATCCTAAAGTGAATCTTATACTTTCATTTAATATTGTAGTGTTGTGTATGTTTTAATTCAAGATAGTTTAAATTTTATAATTAAAATAACATTTAAAAGTTGTAATTAATTAATTTTTATATAAATTGATTGATCTTTTGACCTAACCGATTAGGCTAAACTGTTTTTGATTTGATTGATTTGCCAGTTTAACCGTGATTTCTCATACTGATTTTCTTAATGTTAAACAATTAAAAAAAATCTCCATTGATTAGCTTACATTTAACCACATAAAAATAAAACTCTAATTAATCTAGGGTTTATTTTATAATCTTATATCGGGAGAAGAAGGAAAAAGTGAGTCGTTTCACTTGTATAAATTGAATCTTATACTTCCATTTAATATTATAGTGTTGTATATAGCTCATATCAAGATAGTTTAAATTTTAAAATAAAAACTCTAATTAATCTATGATTTATTTTATAATCCCACACCGAGAAATGAAGAAAAAAGTGAGTTGTTTCACTTAGATAAACTGAATCTTGTACTCTCATTTAATATTATAGTATTGTGCATGTTTTAGTTGAAGGCAGTTTAAATTTTAAAATAAAATTTGAAAGTTTAATTAATGAATTTTTGTGTAAGTTGGTTGATCTTTTGACCTAGCCGATTAGGCTGAATCATTTTTGTTTTGACTAATTTGTTGATTTAACTACGATTTTAACTGATTTATCAAAATATATTGGTTAGATTTATTTGATTCAAAATAAATTAAAGATTGATCTGATTAAAGATTGAACAACTAAGATTGTTTGATTAGAAATAAACTTCCCGTCCAAACAATTGTTAACTTTTATTTTATAATCTTGTATAAGGAAAAGAAGAAAAAAGTGGGTTCTTTTATGGGAAAATTACCAATAGGTCCTACATTTGAGACTTATTACCTATTAAGTCCTATTGATAAATTTATCAAGTGATAAATTTATCAAGTCTCTTATTTTTATGAATAAATTTATAGTGATAAATTTATCAGTATCTTTGTTTTTATGATTAAATTTATACTTAGGACCTACCTGTAGGTAAATAAGTCTAGTTAATAGGACTGATTGGTAAGTGCTCATTGTTTTATTTATATAAAATGAACCTTATGCTCCCATTTAATATTGTAGTGTTGTGAATATTTTAATTCAAGACAGTTTAAATTTTAAAATTAAAATAATATTTAAAAGTTTTAATTAATTAATTTTTATATCAGTTAGTTGCTCTTTTGACGCAGCTGATTAGACTAAACTGTTTTGATTTGACTGATTCACTAGTTTAATCGTGATGTTAGCGATTTTATCAAAATATATTAGTTAAATTTTTTGATTAAAAAAAAACTAAAAATTGACCTAATTAGAGATTAAATGACTAATACTATTTGATTCAAAATAAACTTCCCGTCTGAATAATTGTTAATTTTTTTTTAACACAATCCCACATCGGGAAAAGAAGGAAAAAATGATTTTTTTCACTTATATAAAGTAAACATATGCTCCCATTTAATATTGTAATATTGTGCATGTTTCAATTGAAAACAGTTTAAATTTTAAAATAAAATAAAATTTAAAAATTTTGATTAATTAATTTTTGTGTAAGTTGGTTGGTTTTTTTTATCGAGTTTAAAGATTTAATCAAAAAATATATATTGTTTTATTTCTAAATGGTATGTTTAAGTTTTATGACAAACGTCAATATAGAATAAACTAAAATTGAAAAATTTATAAAATGAATTTTTATTTTATTTTGTCATAAATATAATTTTTTTTAATTGTTTTTCTTCTTTATCAATTAAATTATGGCATCTATTCTTATTGTGAACTTAGAATATACAATTAATGACATAACAGCTACAATATATATATATATTCTAATAAAATGGTTAAATTGCATTCTAAATTATTTTTTTAAACTTTTTAAATAAATTTTATATTATTATTTAATTTTTAAATTATTTATTTAGCTCGTGCGTCGCATGGGCTCATATGCTAATAAACTATTAGCCCATAATAGCTAAAAAGCCAACAAAGCCGACCAATATACCAAAACCCCATAAGGGGAGATAAATAAATCACCATCACAAAGGATATCAAACTCCTCTATATAAAAATTGAACCTAATACCTCACACTACAAAGGGCGTTACATGTACTACTAAGCCAAATGCCCTAGTATAACATTTAAGATTGTCATATTCTTAAATGTTATGTTCCATTTATCCCATTTTCTTTTTTAATATTCCATTAGGTCCTGTTTAAGGTAATATGACCAAATCACTCTTCTAAACTTTTTGGGTGTGTTTATATTTTGAAACCAATATACAATAAAAAATAATAATAGTCTCTCATTTCATGGAGAATATTTCTCCCTCATTCTAGGAAGAAAATCTCTCACTTATTTCATGGAGAAAATATCTCATTTATTCTATGAAAAAAAGTATTTCACTTATTTTAAGGATAAAATCTCCCACATTTCCAAAATCTTAAATAGTCTACCTTACTCCGATATGAAGAAGCAACGTTGTGAACATTCATATCGATCGAAGTGTAGACACTGTGAACATCCACATTGTTGGTGGTTGCTTGTAGTTGTATACACATAACAATTGGTTTCATATAAGTTGTGGTAAATAAATGTACATTACAAATGTATGTTGGTAAAAAAAACACATTAATATTGTTTGCACTGGTATGCCTATTTTTGAATGTGACTATTAACATTGATTAATAATGTGATGGTCACAACACCAATTGCAACACATTACAGTGTAATAATTCACAATAAGTAATGACTCCTTACAATATGAATACTCACACCACATAATAATTATGCAAAACTCATACAATAATCAGTAATATGTAAACATTTACATTATAGAATAACCATGCAATCATTAATCTGCATTGCACGTCATGCAACCATCACATGCTTCTAATGTTGAAGTTCACATCATAAAATACAAAATATTAAAATATAATAATCCACAACAATAATAGCTTCAGTGAATGTAAAAATTCACATTCACTGAAATACTCACCCAATAAGCATACACACGCACTGATACATGAAGGTATCAATGTATTACAAGAACACAAAAATAAGGAAGTGAACACCCACATTATAACCACATAATACCATAAACATGAAATAATCAATGATATGTAAACTTGCACATATTAAGAAAAATATAGCTATGTCCATACTTTGCACTGCTAATCCCAAATTGAAAACTTTATTACCATAATTATACATCATAGATTAGACAAGTTCAAATTCACACCACCAAATATAATAGCAATAAACAACATGCAAACATTCCCTCATAATGATATAACCAATAATATGTGAATGCTTACATTGTTCATGCAATCTGAACATTCACAACATCCAAAAAAACAGAGCCCTATATGAACGCATTACCAAAAAAAAATCATAACCTCATTTAACAAAAATGTGTGGGTGATTTTTCGACCACACTGCCAACTCAGTGATCAGCTGGAGAGAACTGGCAGAATAGATGACACCTGGCTAACCTGCAACAGAAAGAGAAGATTCCGACGGTGGTTCGTCCACCCGGGGGCACTCCGACGATCAAGTCAGTATATCTCTCAAAGATAATCAATAGTACTAAATTCACTGTTCAGAATATAAATTGCGTACCTTAGACTCATGGGGTTGCCTTTCTTTTATAGTTAACTCAATCCTAGTCCCGATAGAAGCCTGACTTCTACGGACTCCCATTCAGTGCTTATTTTAGACTCTTCAAGAGATAAGGATAAACTCTCTAAGAGTCTTACCTTAACCCAAACTGAAGTCTTTCATCATTCTAGGACTCTTGTCCCTTATCCGCTTATCTCAGATTCCGATATCTTCGCAGATAACCTCGGCCTGGTCGAGATCACCTCGACGTTATGACCAAGACACGTGGCACCTCGGCTGACACGTCGGCGTCACCTTGCCACGTGTTAGTATTAGAAAATATAACCCCACAAAAAATAAACTTGCATCGCCATCTATTCCAGAAAATGAAGTTGAAAGCAAAAAATAGAGCATACAATTCTTCATGTAAATCCAAAATAAATGAACATGCATCCCTAAACAAAAAATAATACTAACCTTGAGACAAAATTATCCACTCGTTCTTTCACTCTGATCAATGTCTAACTTCGCAAAATTATGTAAAAAGCCAGAGTACAAACAAATAACACTAATGCAGTCTTGATTCATCATCTTCCTCCAACACCAACGAAACCCTAGCACAACGAAGCAACACCACAACGAGAGTGAAACTGAATCACAGTCAAAAGCATGAATCATGGTAATTATCAAAACAGAAATATAGTAAAAAAGGAAACGTGTATATCCTCTTTGTTTGTAATATATATCAACAACAAATATAAGGGTATAATAGTCCAACAAATAATTTAAATCAGGAAAAAAGAATCTCATGGACTAGAAGTATAAACACATGAGACTAACTAGGTTATAAATTTCCTTCATGGACTTATTAGGTGAGAACACCCCTAAATGAGATTTATCAATAAAAATTCCTTTCAGTGAACGTAAATTAATTAAAGAATATGTTTGGAAAAAGAAATATACACATGTATATACATATATAAGAAATAAATAATAATAATTTTTTTAGTAGGATCGGATCATAGTAAAACCGTGATCATAATGTGATTTTCCATGATTTTATGATTAAAATCATAATCATTTTAAGATTCTACTAAATTTAAGATTCTAGTACGATCCGAATCATTTAGTCCAATTAGAGTTGTACGATCTAAATCACAATTCTGATAACCATGATGAAAATATGTAAAAGTGTTTTGGGATATATAAAATGTGTGTTGAGATTATAAATATTTTGACATTATATGATTGTTATTGACAACTCTTACTATTATGATTAGCAATATCCTTATAAAAAATGCACAAATTCTAAAATTTTAAATCTTAATTTCTTATTTTACTGAACACTTTTCCATTATCTCCATCGGTCTACTATCATTGTCACCACTTATCATCACTTCTTTACCCCATCATTAGTCGTCATGAGCTTCCAACCCCTTACCTCTTCCATCATATGGGTTTTTTTTTTTTTTTTTCTTATTCTTATTCTTCTTCTTTCTCTTCCTTAAAACCTAGATATAAAGAGGGAGGTCGTAGTGGTACAAGATGCGAAAAGGGGATTTGCAATGGAAGAGGGAGGATAAAGGGGTTTGCAATGAGAGAAAATGGCTTGAAAGAGATTAGTAGTGGGGAAAAGGGACGAGGAAAAAGGTTCATAGTGAGAAAAAGATAAGTAAAGGAGTTTGCAATGGATAAAAGGGGTTAGGTCTCTCTAGTAGAAGAAAACTTCTTCCGATACTTAAATAAGATCAAAGATTAAGAAAAAGTTAGTGAGAAAAAGTATTTAGAGTGTGTGCTTATTTGTTTGATTAAGATCCTCCCTTGGGATTTGTGTGCATGGTTTACATTGACCCCTTTCCAAATCAACACTACTCATATTTGAGTTGATCTCCATCTATTATGGAGATGATTTGAGCTTTATTCAAATTTTAATAAAGTTGTGATTCAAATTGCTACTTGTATTTGACTGATAGCACACTCTCAAATGGGAAAACATGTTCGGCCATATCGTGTTTCATGATTTCTTCATATTATTATTTTTTATCTTATTATTAGGTAGACACATTGCCACGGTGAAAATTTTCAAACTAGATAATTACTCCCAACAATGTTTTTGTAGCATGTTTCTCTTCAAATTTGTTATTATAACTAGTTCAAGACCAAGGTGAAGCCATACTTTTACAATGAACAAATTTTATTCATAGCTACTCTGTTCATCAGCGACGGGCCCAATAGCCAGGGCCTAACCAATTGTAACGCTATAAATAAACCGCGTAATGTGCCATTGGGAAAAATATTTTCTTACTGTTCCTTGTGCTTAGCTTGGCATGTTTGAAATTTTTACAACATTGCCCCCAGCACATCAATTAGAATTAACATCAAGTTAACAAGTTAATATTTCGAAGTGTTAACAAATTTCACTACACTAAAAAAAATTTACTTCAATCATTTCAAAATCTAAATCATTTATGACTTGATAGTGATAGTTTTTTTTTTTTCAAAAGTGATAGTTGAGCATCAATAGCATATTGTCCAATTGCATGAATCTGTGTGAAGAATCCAATTCCTTCCCTCATAAGTTTGTCAACACAAAAATCAGTCATACAACACGATAGATAATATATATATATATATATTGATAGATAAATAAAAAAAATTTAAAAGTGAATTTCACTAATGAAAGTACAATTTTATCTATGTGTAAGTATTAGAGCATCTCCAATGGTTTAGTATTTTTTTATCAAATTTGAGTAAAAAATAGCTCATTTTCTCAATCTGATATCAGTTGCTCAAACGGTGCATCAAAAGAAAGGTTATCCCGTGGGTCAACCGGTCGGTCGATCGGTAAAGGTAAATTTTTATTTTTTTATTTACCTTTTTGAACTATTTGAATCTACTTATTTGAACTGTTTGAACCTGTTTCCGGTCGACCGGTGGGTCGACTGGCCGGACGTCCGGTAGGTTGATTGGTGGGCCCACTTGCAACGTTACAACACAGTGAATTGGTGAAGGCTCACGCAGATTCTCAGTTTGGTGAAAATTTTGCTCTGTTCTCAGTTTGATATCAGTTTGGCGAAACCATTAGAGCAGAAAAAGTGATTTTTTTCATCAAATTCAAATTTCATACTGAATCTGATGCAACGTTAGAAATGGTCTTATGTGTTCTATTATATGATAAATTTATGTATTTATAGTAAAATTGTTTCTTCAATCTTAATATGAATAGAGTATTACACTTTTTACGAGCTAATTGACATTAAAATTCAAACTTACATTTTTTTGTTAGGCTTATTGGCTCAAAAATATTAGAGGCCTCAAAAAATTTACTAAATATTTAATCAAATATCTTACATGAGTATGGATTCCTCACTCATGTGAGATCTTGTGGGACCCACATTTATGTGAGACATTTGATTAAATATTTAGTAAATGGTAGTGCTACATACATCAATTAATGTACTAACTAGTATACCAATTAGTGTTATGTCATTATTATTGACCATACCTATTAATTAAATTATAAATACCTAAAACCTTTAAAATTAGGGATTGTTTGGGATGACCTAAATAAGTGTACTTTTTGTCTTTTTACAAAAAAATGTATAAAAAAGTAAAGAGGTGATGTAATGAAAAAAAGATAAAAAAATAAATTATTTTATATATGCCAAACTTAGCCTTAATATCCTTAACATAACTCTTATTAGCGAGGTCAACAATGATGGACCATCTCTCATAAATTTAGCAATTAAGCCGAGTTTCAAACACTAGACTCGTACTTCAAATCTTATATTTATCCCAAATCTTATTCTTGCTTGGCCAATCCATCCAAAATATAAACTTTGGCCAAGTCCAATTGTAAATTTTTAAGTTAAATAATGGGACTGTTTGTTACCGATTATGGAAATTAATTGTAATTTATTTTAATTTGAAAATTTATATCAAATTATTTAGTGTAATTTTTACTTATAATTTATTAAGCAGAAATAATTTAAATAAATTAATTATTTAAAAATTAAAAAAATACTTTTGAACTTTTATTTTTTAATTTTAAATTTTTTTTACCAAAGAGGGCAATAACCTTAGCTATATGTAATTAACGTGAGAGATTACACCAAGATAAGATAAGATAACACCTTGTAGTCTATATAGGTTGTAGAATCTAGATAAGAGTTTGTTGGAGCCAATTAATAAGTCATGTTAATTTATCGAGCCATGATTCAGACCCCCACTGGGGGTGAGACCCCCAGTGACGTGGCAGGTGACCAATGGCTGAAAACATAAAAAAAAAAAAAAAAAATTTTTTTTTTTTTTTGGGACCAATGGCAGGCGACCCCCAGTACCCCCACTGGGGGTCTGAAGCTTTTTCCTAATTTATCATATTCCAACATATATAATCTCATTTCTCTGATGCAGAGATTTGAGTGAGATCGAATTTCAAGAGAAACCCCCTCAGACCTTTTTTATTTGAGAGAAACAATACCCAATACCCAATGCATACCTTTCCATTTTCCAAAGAAACTTATTAAAAAAAGAATTAAAGGCACTAACACAAAGTCCTACACTTCTCCCAAAGAAAGCAAGACCCCTTGAGAAGACACATTTCTTGATCACATCAAATGTAAAACCTACCTTGAAAATTGGGGTGATAGTGAAAAACTTCCCATCCATCAATCCCAATATATCTATATATATACCTATACATATCATCTTTGATGTAGAAAGAAACCAAACGTTTTGATTAAAGTAGAAAGTAAAACCAACACCTTCCCCCCTCTCCTCTCTCTCCTCTCTCCTCACCGGAAAACTTCAACAAAAAAACTGTTTACTTTATTGAAAAAAATTAATGCCAGCAAGGTGTTTCTCAAAGACTAGTTAAGTTATCTATATTGGCCTATTTTGTTAATTAGGTTAAAAAATTTTTTTTTATTTTTTTAAGTCAGTATTATTTTTTTATTTTTTTACGATTTTTTTAAAAAATTAAAAAATTAATTTTTAATCTACTTCCCACTGAATTTTGTTAACTTGTGTCTTTAAAGCATATATGAAGATGTTTTATTTATTTATATGTTATACATGAAAATAAATGTAATAAAAGATATATAATATTTTTAAAAAAAAATTATCATGTGTTTTAAGGACACATATTAACATAAACATGACCCTTTAATTATAAGCATATGCTAACAGCATATGCATTATTTAATGTTAGAAAACATGTATAAAGCGTATTGAAAATATGTAAAAATATTTAAGAAATGAGTAAATTACAAACACACCCCTTACGGTTTACTTAAATTACAAATTATCTGTTGTGGTTCTAAAAATTACATTATGTCCCTTAAGGTTTCTAATTTCATAACAAATAGGTCCTTTTATTAATAAATTATCAAGTTAATTAACAGTTTTTAATAATGTTAAAATTTTATTTCAATTAATAATTCAGATAATTTTGTCATTGTATAGGTGAACAGTTAGAAATTTCACTTTTTCAATTAATTCTGTTAAATAAAAAATTTCTGACAGGGAGATATTTGTAATTTTCCAAACCATAGGGGACAATTCGTATTTTAAGCAAATCTTAAAAGGTGTATTTGTAATTTACCCTAAAAAAATATATTGATTTCAATAAAAGTAGATTAAATTTAGTGAAAAATGCCTTGTGTTCTTCAAATTTTTTATCATTTACTAATATCCTAGAAACACTTATTAGCAAGACCATTAATTATAAATTATTTTATTTTAGTTTTGGTAAATTTTTAATTTTAATTACACATTAAATTAATAAGTTTATAATTTTAATTACTTATTAAATCAAATCCAATTATTATTAAAATGTTTCAATGACTTATAAATTTATATACAACTATTTTACAATTAATAGTTTACATTTTCATGCATAAAACTTTAGGAAAATTACATGTTAGTGGAGCCCTTACAAATTAATTACATATTCATGAAAAATTTTATGACTTTATATTTTAATATTTGTAAAGTTCATCACTAATTTAAAAATATTTTTTTAAATATACATTGAAATGACATTATTTCTAATCTCAAGAGATTGGCTTGGGGTGTGTTCCCTCAAAATTCAAAACCTATTACATGCAAACAATTTCTTAAGATGAATTCATATAGGATTTTGCCTTGACTTTAATTGAGATCCTTGCAACTGAATGATGGGGTTGGTCTTCCGGATTAGTCAATCCAATAGGTCAAATACCAAGTTATTAGGAAATAAATGAAATTACTCCTAAAAATCATTATTATTTAAAATTTAACAAATTCTAAAGCTCAAAAGATCTAATCAAGGTTTTAAAAAGCGGTTGCAGTAACTAGGGCGTGAATTTTTTTTTATTTTTCGCACAATTTGAAAAAACTTACTGATATGCATATTTTTTTTTTCAAAATCACATTTATTGGGATTTAAAATAAATTTTGATGAATTTTTGTTAGTTTTTAAGTATAATCTAATATATTTTACATTTTTAAATCAGTATAAAATGAGCTTTTTATATTTTGTTTCAATAGTTAATGACTTTAAAAATAAATGATTTTAAATGCCTACAAAATTATTTTTAACCAATACTTGAACTAACTAAATAAAAAATACTTACAATTATTAAATGAAATGATTATAAAAATAAAAATTGCTTTTGATTTTTTTTAAAGACATTTTTAGACAACACTTTAGTGCTAATTAAATAAAATTATTTACAATTAAGTATTAAATGAAATGATTATAAAAATGTGCCATAAACAAAAATTATTCTTGAGCTATTGACTTTATTTATTTTTGTAAAAGACATTTTTAGACAACACATTACCGTAACAAAATAAAAAAAATTACAATTAAATATTAAATGAAATGATTATAAAAATAAATACAACAACTATTTATATATTTTTATTTTACAAACTAATGTAATGAAATAAAAAATTTTAAAAATTTATAAAAGAAAAAAAATCCGTACAAGGTTTTTTTATTTAGGTTTAGATCACTTAAGTATTTGTTCTTTTTTGTATATATATATATATATTTTAGAAAGAAAGCTATTCAGAATAGTATAATAGTGTGTAACAGGCCGTTACAGCCGTTATGGCACCGTTACGACCGTTGTGTAATACCAAAACAACCGTTATACATGTGAATTTTCGTCACATTGCAAAAATAAGTTCAACGAGTAGTGCCTACTGCCGCAACCGTTATGTAACACTATTTTTTAAAACCTTAGATCTAGCTAATGACAATTTTAACTACTATCAACAAAAAGTATAAAAAATAATATATTTATAATTGCAATACACATTTTACATGTTTAAATATACTTTTACACACTTTTTCAACATTAACAATAACTATGAAAGCATATTTTTAGCATTTTCCATCTAAAAACAGGTCCAGTTAATGACAACCTTAAGCTTGGTGTCAATAGAAAGCACATAATGACAAAATATTTATATTTTCAGTACACAAATCATATATTTCAAAATACTTTTATATATTTTTACACATTTTTTTAACACTAACAATAGTATTTAGAGCAATTCCAATCAAATTCTTCAGTTTTTACTAGCTAATAAAATATAAAAATGGTATGTTATTTATTTTGCCTAATTCTTTTTATATCTATGTGTTCTAACACTACTATTTATCTTACCTATTTATACACATTAATTGTTTAAATAGCCTCCCAAGACTTTTCAAATGTAACTAGAATTAAAAAAAATTGTTAAAATAGTATTACAATAACTAATCAGTTAGAGTGACTAAAATATAATAACGCTAGCTAAAATAGCTACCAGACCTCATTTAAAGAGTCCCTTAAGATATTCTAAGAACTATTTTTAACATTTTGTATTAAAAGTAATTGACAGTACTATTTCTTCCTTCTCAAATTGTTTATTCAATTTTCACATTTGTGTTCTTTCATTGCTTATAAATATCATATTTTTAATATTTATATATATATGTATATATATTTTTTTTATAAATTAAAAGATCTTAATTTTTGTAAATAAAGTCTTTAAACTTGTTGAAAACAAATACATTAAAAAATATAGATAAAGGGAATAAATGATAATTTATATGGTACATTGTTAATGTATTAGTCAAATATTAAGAAATTTTAAAAAAATTATACAAACTGTATGAAAATAAATATGTTAAAGAATGTATAATTTTATTAATTATTTTTTACTAAAATAAAATTTAAATATAAAATATATTTTATTACATACTTTATTAAGTGCTTGGAAAAAAATAAACTAAAACCTCAAACACCTTCCCAAAATTTCCCACAACCCAATGCTCTCCCACCCTTCATCATTTTCAGTTAGACAAGTGAAAAAAGTGAAGGAACAAATAAACAATGAACTTACAGAGGAATAAAGAAAGATATTTTTTTCTCTCTCTCTCCCTCAACAACCATACTTTCTTTGATTTTACATCACTTCTTGTTCTCCATCTATGTATGTATTATGTCTGGGAAAACCTATGATGTATATTTTTATAATTAAAGAAAGAAATTATATAATTTTATATTTTTAAATTATAATTAAAAAAATTATAACTAAACAGCTCATGAGGCATAATTAATAATCTCATGAATCATAATTAAAATAAGATCTTAATTAAAGAAAAAAATTAATTATAATTAAAAAAAATGACATAATTTAAAAGTACATATAACTAGGGTATATATGGTAGAATTTCCTATTGTGGCCTTGTTTGGCAAAGGGTATTTTTTTATTTTTTTGGACTGGAATGTATAAAAAGGTAAAATATGTTAAAATAACCAATAATGTCACATTAAATTTATAATTATTTCACTTTTTTTTTTTACAAATATCATATCTAATTATAAAAAAATTTAACCATTTTCTCAAATACAAATATTTTAACCTACTAAAATAGTTAAAAATTAGGAAAAATTATTTATAAGTCCTATTAGGGAGACTTATGTTACATATGATCTTACTAAAAAAACTTATGTTTCCATAAGTTCTGTGGGAAGTTTGTTGACACATTTACCCTCAATATTAGTTGTTAATATCATAAATAATAGTAAAACCATATATAGAAAATTGAATGTTACTATAGATCATATCTATATAAACGTAACGTAACGTAACGTGACACCTATATAAACGTAACGTGACACTTATACATAACGTGACACATACATAAACGTAACATGACACTTATGATCTATGGTAACATGCAAAGGAAATTGTATGTTACCATAGATCATATCTACATAAACGTAACGTGACGTAACGTGACACCTACATAAACGTAACGTGACACCTATGATCTATGGGAAATTGAATGTTGCCATAAATCATATTTATGTGAAATGTAACGTAACACCAATATAAACCAGTAATATTTTCACATTCAATTTAAAAAAATAAAAACTCATTAAGTTTGCGAAACGTAACGTTACATTTATGTAGGTGTCACGTTACGTTGTGTTACGTTTATGTAAGTGTCACGTCACGTTTCGTTTATGTAGGATCTTGTGGAATATATTCCTATCTAAATAGGACTTGAGACTCTATAAGAAATTACACAGAACTTAGCCTACCATAAGTATCTAAAAAAAGACTTATAAATAAGTCCCCTTAAAAATTAAAATAACCTACTAAAATAATAACTTCCCAAACACCCACAACTTTGATTACTAATAATATCCGATAAGAGCTTTACATATTTGTTTATCGGAAATGCCTCGGACCCCCAGTAAATGCTACTGGGGTGACCCCAGTGCCACGTGGCACTGTGGGATTGGTGAAAAGAAAAAAAAAAAAAAAAACAGAAACTGGCCAGTGGGGGCGCCCCACGTCACTGGGGGTCGACCCCCACTGGGGGTCTATAGCAGGATTCTTTGTTTATTTATTTTTATTAAAAATAAAAAAACAAGTAAGAAGACAGATAAATATGTTCTTTTCACCACGACCTTCTGTTGTTGTTGGTTGCCACAGTGACTTCGACTTGAAAGAGCCCATCTTTTCATGTCTATTGACATTGATGGTTGATATGTCACTTGGCTTTGTTCATGTCCTCTTTTGACCCTTTATTTTTTATATTCTCCTGTTTAATAGCAGTGTGTGTGCACTGGATTTTGATTTAAACTTGCATCTGAGAAAGATAGAGAGAGAGAGAGAAAGAGGGAGGGAGGGAGGGAGGGAGGGAGAGAGAGAGAGAGAGAATGGGGTCTCTAGGATGTGAAGTTGCAAACAAAGCAATGTGGCTCTATCCAAAGGTTATGGGTTTTAACCCTACTGAGAGATGGGGGCACTCTTCTTGCTACTCTGATGGATCTATCTATGTCTTTGGGGTATGTATTCTTCTTGGAAAAATTAATTCTTCAATATTTCTTCTATTTTTAATTTTTTTTTTTAATTTTTACTTGTCATTGTATTACTTTCATTGTTAATTTTATTTTTGGGTAAATTTTGTAATTTATTGTCTTCTATTCCGTGGCATATGGTTATCTTTGGATGATAAAATGTACACTTTCTTGAATGTTTTTAGTTTTTGCTATTTCTCTTCTTTGTATGTTGTTGCCATATTGTCTGAAGTTTTGTCTTTGTTCACTTTCTGTATTAAGTAGGAATTTTGTGTAGTAGCATCACAATAATCCTTACTTTCTTGATAAAGGAATGGTTTTTCATTTCCTATATTTTCTATTTTTAGCTCTGTAATTGTTACTTCATAGCTGCCCTGCAATTTATTTCCTTGTAGACATGTTACATGGAATTTTTCCATGGTTTCCAGCAATTATTGTTGGTAATTTTTTTTTTTTAACTTTGAGAAAATATCAGTAAAATGGTGAATGGGAAATTATTGTCGAATTAGTGGAAAGTTTTAACATACATAGAAGGGAAAAAAATTCGAAGTCATGAATTTGGCTTTGGTTTGACAAAAATGCCCCTCTTCCCTTCACCTCCTTTCCCCTCTCTTCCTTTTCCCCTATGCAAATCCCTCACCGCCAGCCAATCCTAGCCAATCACCATTGTAAATCGCTCCCACCGTTTGTTGTTGCCCTCACCCTCCACACTCTGACATTTCCCCATCTTCCCTGCCACCCCTAGCCCCTCTCATTCCCACCCCACAACTCTCTCCCCTTGAAATCGCAACCACCCCCTCACCTTCACGACCCCATGCATGAATTCTATCGGGTGCAAGTGCACCCAATGTAGTTTGCAATTGTAGGGTAGGGAGTAGGGGATTGTAAAGGAAGGGGTTGGGGGTTGGGTGACTAGGGTAGTATGGTTTAAGTGGAAGGGGTTACGGGGTAGGAATGGAGACATTGGGGGTGGCAAAGCAACCAGGGGTGATGGGGAAGACGGTAGGGGTGGTGGTGGAGAAAAGGGTTATTGGGTAGGAATGGAGAGGCTGGGGGTGGCAAAGCAACAAGGGGTGATGGGCAAGATGGAAAGGGTGGCGGTGGAAGAAGGGTGGGGTAGAAGGGGTTGGGTTCGGGGGGTTGTTAGGCTAGTGTGGATCCTAGTAAATACTAGACACTAATCACTTGACCGCAAATCCAACTTCACACTTGTGGGGCAACTATTTTTTTTTTTTTGTGGTATTTCTGCAATTGTGACTTGTTGTCCTCATTTTTTTTATGTGTTCATAATTGAGGGAAGGCAACTATCTCTGTAATCTCTTGTAATCTTTCTGATCATAGTAAAAACAGCAGCAGCCGTGAATATGGTCCTACATTGGGGTAAACCATGCAAATGTTGTATTCTTTGTGTGTGCATCTAATTTATCTATTTTATGCGCTTGTTCCTTTTTGCATTTCATGTTTCACTGATCTTGATTAGGTGTCACGGATTCCTAGTAGGGTGGGGGTGGCAGTTGAAGAATTTGTAGTTGGTTAACACTGTGATTTTGCGGAGAAAATTAGGAAAGAGGGGAAATGGTTTTCCCAAAACCTGATTCCATGCATTTGAATTTTTTTTTTTTTCCCGTCCATTCCATTTGCTCTGATATTATTATTGATAATGCCCAAAACCTTTAACAAAGAAGAATATCCTTATTCAAAAGCTTTTTCTTCTTTTAGAATAAAAATCTCAAGAAATTCCAATTTTTCAAAATCAATAACTGATTTTCATTGTCCTAAATTTGAGGGTTGTAAAGAAAGAATTTTTTATTTTAACAAGTAAATGAATTTTTGGTATATAAATACTTCGATTTTATTTCATTGTTTAAACACATACTTTTCTTTTTTTGTTGGTCTCCCATGATTATTGATTGTTGGTTTTATTTTCCTAAAATGAGACTATGATTATTGATTAGTAAGGTGATCCATGTTTTTGCTACCCCTTTTTTCACTACAATGGCAAATATGGAGGGAGAATAACTTGAAATTTTATGACCTCTCTGGGAACTGAGCATCATGCATTTCGCAGTTTGCTATGGCACTATGGACTGATATTACTGGATTATATACTTTCCCCTTTTGATTTTGCTAGTTTGTATGCTTTGATGTGCTTTCATTTAATATATATATATATATATATATGTATATTTCCTATGGCCATTTACAAAATGCATAATGTAGAACTTGCATTATACTGCTTGACTTCATCATTGACTATGGTTTTATACTACGAGTAGAAGATCTTATTTCCCGAATCTGATTTGATCAGTGGATTTTAACTACTTGAACCATTATGTCCTAATTTATCCAACAGAAAATGGCAAAGAACCCCGAACCAATAGGGAGACGAAAAACTCTCTTTTTGAAACATGAGAGAAAGTTTTAGAACTTCTAAAGAAGTATAATCTCGATTTCCATCCCAATGCTACATTTAATCTCTTCTCTCTGCCTACCCATTTCAGGGATGTTGTGGAGGTCTGCATTTCAGCGATGTCATCATGATGAATCTTGATACAATGGCTTGGAACACTTTAGTAACCACGGGCCACGGGCCGGGCCCAAGAGACAGCCACAGTGCTGTCCTTGTTGGGCACCGGATGATAGTATTTGGCGGCACAAATGGTTCTAAGAAAGTCAACGACCTTCATATATTGGATCTCAGTTCTCGGGAGTGGACCAAACCTGATTGCAAAGGGATCCCGCCTTCCCCTCGTGAAAGTCACACTGCCACACTTGTTAGTGATGACAAGTTAGTGATATTTGGGGGAAGTGGCGAAGGTGACACAAATTATCTGAATGACTTGCATGTTTTAGACCTCAAGACCATGAGGTGGACTTCCCCCGAGGTCAAGGGTAATGTTCCTGTGCCTCGGGATAGTCACACTGCTGTTGCTGTAGGGAACACGGTTTTTGTTTATGGTGGAGATTGTGGTGATCGTTATGAAGGTGATATTAATATGCTTGACATGGACACATTGACTTGGTCCCGGGTATGAATTTCACCTTTAAATACATGTATTTTGAGCTAATATCTTGTGAATGTTTGAGATAGTGTGAAGCTTATTGGTTGTATTTTTAATTATTTATTTTTTACTATACAGTTGGTAGTTCAAGGATCTTCGCCTGGTGTTCGAGCAGGCCATGCGGCTGTGAATATTGGACCCAAGGCAAGTAATGTTATTAGTATGTAATAAGTACTTGGTGAACGAGTAAGATGGCATTACAATGCAGTTTTCTTTTTTTTATTTATTTTTATTATAAATTAAGTCCAAATATTGGATGCAACGTTTGAAATCGGTCTATTTCGTGTCATGTATTGGGTCATTGTAAGTTTGGAAAATTGTTGTAATTTAAGATTATTTGTGACATTACTGTGTTTTCGAGTGATGTTAAAACTTCATCTTGAATTTTTTGGCCTGTTCAGGTCTATGTCATTGGAGGGGTCGGCGATAAGCAATATTACAATGATGTTTGGGTACTTGATGTGAGTACCTGTTCGTGGACTCAGCTTGAGATACGTGGCCAACAACCACAAGGGCGGTTTTCTCATACAGCCATTTTTAGTGAGACAGACATTGTCATCTACAGCGGGTGATTCTTGAACAACTCTGTGTCATGGTTGCTTTGCTTTCTGTTGAATTCTTTTTAAGCACTCAAATCTTGATTTTCAATTTTTGTTGGATTTTTCACATCAACAGCCACTGCAAGACTTTTTCTTTCTTAGTCTCTAAAGGAGACTTCTTTCTCACCCTCTCACTTGGGGTTTAATCTTTTTACACAGTGTTGCTTAGGGCTTTTTTTTTTCACACTTTCGGAGGCTTCTTTTTCCTTCTTTATGCTAATATAACCTGTCAAGGCTCATATTTATACTTACAATCAGAGGATTCTAAAGTTCATAATGGTATTCAACTTTGGAAAAATTTTGTGTTTAGATCTTGAATTTGAGTAGGGAATTGCAGAAAGAAAGGAAATGAGAAGCGAAAAGTGATAAAAATTAAGCTTCTATTTTTGTCCCTTTTCCCTTCTCTTTTCCTTTCCATCCACAAAATCCCCTCTCAAATACTTGATCCAAACAGAGCCTAAAAGACTTTGACTCATCTCGAAAGTCGGTTTCTCTTTACTAAACATCTTCCACATCATTCAATTTCAAGACTCCCTAGATATTTTGAAAGTTTGAAATTACTTATTCAATACTCTTTTCATAATAGTGAGTTATAAATATTTACTCCTTTTTTTTTTCTTTTCTTAATGTGCTGATTCAAACTTGCAGTTGTGGGGAAGATGAGCATCCTGTCAATGAGTTAATTGTCTTGCAGCTTGGAGCTGAACATCCTAATGGGCGTTACAACATTTCCTTGTGCAAAATTTTTGGAAACCATTGTAACCAAGAAAAAAGACGGCTTTCAAGAGAAGCAAGGAATAAATCGGTATGAAGGACTCATGATTTTTATTAACAGTATCGGAATACATATTGGTATCAATAGTACAGTCATATATCGGTCAATATCAGACAATATATTGGTGAATATTATTATAGGAAGTTTAAAATTCCAATACATATTGGCCGATAAAACCCTGGATGGACTACACTAGAAATGCATAATTGACTCCTTTTAATTTACTCTATCATATTTTCGGAGGATAAGAGAAACTTATATCTCTGCTTTATAGCAGAGGACCATATTGTTGGGGAATAATGGAGAGGTAGTCGGAAAGAAAGCTTGTGAACCGGAATTAGTGTCAAAGCAGCCTTTACAAATTAATTCAGGTATTCACCCAAAAAAACAAATTAATTCAGGTTGGATTACAAAAATTAACATCTATATATGAAAATTATGCATGGAGATTTAATTCTAATATTATGTTTCGTTGTTCTTTAAGATGCTTCGCATCCTAAGAGGAAAAGAACAAGCAATTCAAAGATATGGGAGATAGAATCAGAACCCGAAGAGCATTCTCTTTCGTTGTCCCAACACTCATCTCCATCACAATCTGATCAAGAACAGACCCCAGTCAAAAAAGCCGCTCATTCAGTCATTGCTTCTCAAGTATTTCCTCTATTTAAGCAACAAAATCAGACACCAAGCAAGGGCCACTCTAACAATGCCCCAAGTAACCAAGTGAACCCTAAAAATTTTGTTCGAAGGAGTCCACAGGATTTCCATTTCTTGAAAGAACACCCAAACCAGCCAAACTCCGAACAGTATCTTCGTGTTGTTCATATGGGGAGACATGAAGCACAATACCTAGCCACCGAACAGAAACCCTTGGAGGCGGGACCCTTCCAAAACTTGGTAAATTATCAAATTTTTCTTCAAGTTCTTGAATTTGTTTAGCATTTACACATAATAGTGTGTTATTTATGGATGTATACGTAAAAACTTCATTGCCAAAGAGTACTTTTCCCCAACAAAATAAGAGTATCATGAAAGAAACATTATGAAAAGCTTCATGAAGGTTCTCCACCCTTAGATTACAAACAAAAAAACACCACACACTAATCAAAGGGGAAAATCGTTATGAAACATTTCATGATATTTTTTCCATGATATCTAATATTTGTATTAGATGAATAATGTGATATTACTTCTTATTTGCTTTTTTCTAGTCATAAGTCATTAAAGTTCAAGATTCTGGAACACATTTAAAGTGTTCTCCTTATTTATTAGCTTATTTTTAATAGTGATTTGTTGGTTTTAATAATTATTTGAGTCATTTAAACCTGATTTGAACTGACTGCTTAGAAATTCATGCTTATCATTTGAACTTATATTAATTCTTCCATTAGGTTGGAGCTGAGATTCGAGGTAAAATTGATGGAGCTTTCGACTCTGGTTACCTTATGACTGCAACTGTCAACGGAAGGATTTTTAGAGGCGTCTTATTTGCTCCAGTAAGCTCTCAATTTTTTTTGAACAATTCATAGTCTTTCATACTTGTTTAACTTGATTCTGAAACTTAATTTGTCAACCAGGGACCCGAGGTTGTCTCAAGAGGTGCCACTCTAGGTCAAAACCCCTCAACCCTATCTAGCCAGAGAGCTAATGTTGCTCAACCGTGTGCTCCACACGTGAACCACGTCAGTCCCACTTTTATAAGGCATTCACGGCAACCAACAACACATTCTGTGCCAGAATCGGGCCAGAACCTCCGGCAAGCTCATATTGCTCGACCGTCTCCGGTCATTAGAGCTGCTTCATCTATAGGCAAAGAGCCCAAGCTCAGAATTGATCTTCAAGGAGTGGATTTGACACTGGGAAGTCCTGGAACTGGCCATGGTGGATCGTAGTTAGTTGAATATGAACACGCGTGTTTGATGACTGAAAACCAGCTCAGTTCGTGGTTTTTTTTTTTTTGGGTGGTAATATCTTGATTTAGAGTGAATTTTATTTTTCTTCTCAGATATGGTTCCAAAGTTCAGGCTTTTGAGAGTTAGGTAAGTTAGTTGGTCTGCAGTTAAATCTTCCTTGATCAGTGGTTGATCCAAATGCTGTTAGCTTATGTATTATGATATTTGTAGTTTTTTTTTATTATTATTATTAAGATTGCTCATGTATATTGCTATCTATTTATGGGGAGAAAATCTATAGGAGTATATTTCATTTTTTCTTTATTTGGAAAAAGGACTGCTATAACTTTAAAAAGTTGTTGATTTTCATCTCCTTTTTCTTTTTAATTTTCATCTCCTTTTTCTTTCTTTTTTTCTTTTTAATTTTCATCTTGTTGATTTTCATCTTTATAGGATAATAAAGTGGTATTTGATAAAGTTGAAAATTGAAAATTAAAAAATGAAAATTAAGTATTATTGAAAATTAAATGTTGAATTTTTTAAGTTGAAAAGTTGTTTGATTAATGTTTAACTGTTAAATTAAAATAAGTTGTTTGATATATATGTAAGATTATATTTGAAATTTATTAATTTTAATTTTTTGTTTTAATTTTTATGTTGTGATGGAGGCATTAGCTATGGTTACCAATAGCAATGATAATGTACCAATAGCAATGAAAGTGGAGATATGGAGATAGAGGGATAATGGTTGTGGTCATAATGGAAGGGTAATGTGGTAGGGATAAAAAGATTGTGGTGGCATTGATGTAATAATGGTTATGAAAATGAAGAGTTGTAGTAGTTGTATTAAAGGCAGTGGCCACTATAGTAGTAGTGATATGATGGTGATAGTGAAATGATAGTGATGTTATAGCAACAATGACAATGATGATGAAGGTGGCGGTGGGGGTGGTAGTGGCGGCAGCGGCAATAGTGGTGGCGATGGTGATGGTTGAAGTAGATAAATAAAAAAAATAATTAATTAAAAAAAATAATGTACTTTTTTATGTTTTAACTAATAAAAAATTAATAGTATAATCAGAGTTCTAAGACTATCATCAAAGTCTCAAACTTTATTTATTTGTTATTTTATTTTGAAAAATGATATATGTACCTCATTTTTCACACACTATTTTACATACATGGGTGTAGGTCTTGAAAAAAAAAATATTAAGTGTAATGGTATGTGATATCATCAGTTAATAAAAAGTTACAAGGGACTAAGATCTATTTTGAGAAATAGATTAAAAGTTAATTTTTTAATTTTTTTTTTTAAAATGTGCAAAAGAGTAGAGGTTGATGTGATTTAAAAAAGTCAAAAAACTAACTTTTAACTAGTTTCCAAAATAGGCCTAAGTCGATAAGTTTTGTCTTCAATTAACAAAATATTATTGTGGTTCTTACTGCAAAATCAAAATTATTCATTGAATAATAATACCACTATGTGGTATCGATGTTACATATAATATTTACTCATAGATCTCACATAATGTATATCTCACATTCATTTACGTAAATGTGTAAATTAGACGTTTTTGGGATGTCTCAAAAATGTGTTTAACATGTCCTAAAAAAAAATAGAGAATCTTTGTACCAATTTGAAAAGATCACATATAGATATTTACACTTTTAGATTGGTAAAATGAAAAATTCAAGTAAAAAATAAAAGTCGACATTAGTCATTCACATTTTTTTATACAACTAAAAAAATATTCCCAAACATAGGCTCTATTAGTTTGGTTCTCAAAATCTACTTTTGAAAATAATTCAATACTAATTTAGTGAAAAAATAATATATCAAAAACTATCATCATTTTCTTATGATTTTACGTTGGTTTTTATTTTTTATCAAGTTAATTTCTATTTTTTTAGAAAAAATTTAGAAAACTAATTCTAAAATTAAAACCAAACAGAACAAAAACTTTTTTATTTTCTCTCTTAAAAAACTAGAACAAGCAATTCTTAAAAAAAATTAATTCCGAACACTCACTTAAGAATGTTTGGCATCCAGCTAAAAAAGTTAAAAAAAAATTTATTTTTATTTTTTATCTTTAGTGATCTTTTTCAAAATTAGACAAATCTAAAAACTAAAAAAAATTAAATTTCTCTAAAGACAAAAAAAAGTAAAAAAAAAAACAATCAGTTTGTTTGGTTTTAGTTTTCAGAAAACACTTTTTAAAAAGTTTTATTTTTTTGTGTTTCGTATTTTTTTGTTTTCAATAATTTTTTTTTAATATTTAAAGCAATTTTTAAAATTTTTAGACACATCTAACATAAATACACTTAAAAAATTAAAAAATTCACTAAATACAAAAATTATAAAAAAAAATTACAAAAAAATTTAGTACATTTTTCATATTTTTATGTATTTATTAATTTTTTAAAATATTTTTTCATAAATATTTTACTATTTAGATATATCTAAGTATGGTGCATCTAAAAAAGTAAAAAAATTTGCTTAAAATTTTAAAAATATTCACTAAAAGTAAAATAAAAAACACGAAAAACAAAAAAACTCAATTTTCAGAAAACTGAAACCAAACACACTTAATTGTTTTGGATTTTTTTTTTTTTAATCCTTGCTGGACTTTCTTTCAAAAAAAAATAAAAAATAAATAAATAACTTTTGCAAAAGCATAAAAATAAAAAATCACAAAAAAGCTTAATGTGTAAAAGAAAAAATGCAGAGTACTACTACCTACTTCAACTATTGTCTCCTATCATTTTATCCACTTGAACTAAAAATTGTACTAACATTTAACACCCCTTATCTATTAAACTTTTTCAGTTTAGACCTTAATGCTGAAAATACCTATAAGGGTAATTTACATTTTACCCCCATAAACTATCACTCAATATGACTATATCTTTTCAACTAAAAAAATTGTTTGATTTTTAAGTTATAATACAGCTTTGAGTCTTTTTTTTTTCCCCCCTATATTTTTGTTTTAGTAAAAATTTTCATATTTTATCCAGAAGTTTTAAATTTTTAGATGCATGTAAAAAGTAAATATTTGTGAAGAAATTTTTAAAAAATTCACTAAAAACAAAAAACAAAAAATAGAAACAAAAAAAAATGGTATATTTTAGATTTCTTCATAAATATTTTTTATTTTTAAATTCATCTAGATTAGATGTACCTAAAAAGTATTTTTTTTTTTTTTAAAATAGTGTTTAAAAACCAATCAGATTGATAATTTCATTTTAGATATTCTATTCGATATGTCATGTCTAAGTCACATGTTAATTTTTCATCTTTCTAATAGACAAATCCTTAAGAAAATATTTATATTGATATTGATATAAATTTATAATTCAAAGTGGTAAAATGTAAAATTGTTTAGTTGAAAGGGTAAAGTGATATTGGGTGACAGTTTAATGACGGTAAAGTGTAATTTATCTTATTGATGAATGGGTATTTTCATCATAAAGGTCTAAATTAAAAAAAATAAATATTAGCAATTGAGGGGGTGAGATGTTACAATTTTTAGTTGAGGGATAAAATGATACCAGACAATAGTTAAGGAAATAAAGTGCAATTTATAAAAAAAGAAGAAGGAATACTCAATTTGGGTCAATTATACTAAACTTACTTAAATTATGACTCATTTGCATTTTGTGTCCTGAATTTCAAAACGCGATAATTAACCACCTCGAATTATTATCATGTTACACTTTAACACCTTCTGTTATAATCTTGTCTTGAGATTTAAACAGACCAAGTTATATATGAAACGCATGACACACTTATCGACTTTTTAAGATAATAATACTCGTTATTGATTTTTTTAAGACAATAATACTCTTATCTAGTGATCTCATTTGCACTTTATCTTCTTCAACTTGGTAGCAAGATAAGGGCATTATTGTCTTAAAATTTTAATAAATGTGTTATGTGCTTTACATATGATTTAATTTTGTATAAATTCCTAAAAAAATGAATTAATTATAATAAGATAATACTTTGATGTGGTTAAATATTGAATTTTGAAATTTAGATAGGTAAAATGCAAATAGATAATAGTTTAAGGGGGTTTACTATAATTTATCTTCTATTTTTTATAATCTTTTATTTTAGAAAAAAAAAAAAAAAAACTTGTTTGGAAATTAATTTTGTTAGTGATTTTTTTTTAATTTTTTTTTTACAAGAAAATGTGTATAATATATATATATATAAAAGAATAGTTTGACAATTTATAATAACTAGTGGTAAACACATGCCATGCATAGGATGTAAAAAAATTAATAACATATTTTTATATAAAATACAATAAATAGTTAGATTTTTGTATGTAAATTATGAAAACAAAAAATATCGAAACCTACAATTTAAGTTCCACAATTTTTTCACAATTTATGTATCAATTTTTAATTTGCCACAATTTCAATCATGCAACTTTTAACCCCTTGTAGAGTGGCAAACTTGGGCGAGTTCAACCAAAACAACTCAAGTCAAGCTTGTAATTTTTTAAAGATTGAACAATATAGTTTTTAATTTTGTGAAGACCTATGTAGAAATTTAAAATTTAAAATTAAATTTGAGTGGACTTAAGCAGAGATACCAAATAACATGAGCAACTGTAACAAATTGTATGCTTTTTCCAATAGAATTTTTTTTGAAAATGTTTAAAAAATACACATTTTAGAAATGGATCATCGAATAAGTTGATATTACAAAAATTATATTTTAAAATGGTGTAAAATAATTGAAATATGATTTTTTAAAAATTATTTTTAATTTAGAAATTAAAGTAAAATATTTAAATAGAATAAAAATGAATTTCTTACAAAATAAAAGTATCTGAATAGGAGGGGAAAAAAATAAGAAGAAAATTTAGAATTGTATTCCCATTTGATCTGAAAATAATTCTACATGAATAATAAATTGGAGTTTTCTTAGGTGTGCAACCCACAAAAGGTGTAAGTGGGTTGCACACCATGTGCCACTTACACAAAAGGTGTAAGTGTAAGGTGTAAGTGTAAGTATAAGGTGTAAGTGTAAGGTGTAAATGTAAGGTGTAAGTTGCACACCATGTGCCACTTACACAAAAGGTGTAAGGTGTAAGGTATAAAAGGTGTAAGTACAAGGTGTAAGTGTAAAGAATAAGGTGTAAGGTGTAAGTTGCACACCATAACCAAACCCTAATAAATTATCATCTATAACACTCATTTTTTTAATAAAAAAAATCCTGAACCATTACTTTTAACAGAAAAATAAAGTTACTTTATATTTTGTTTTAACAAAAGTCATTTTTTAGCAATTTGAGCCAAAAAATATTTTTATTTTTTATTTTAATTTGTTTAATTGACAATAGAGATTAAAAAAAATTAACACATTCCATCATGTTTGGCACATGCTAAAAAAGTCTAGATGAATAATAAATTATCATGTGTAACCCCCATTTCTTTAATTATAAAAAAATAAGTTTCACCAATAATCACTTTTAATATAAAAAAATAGCGTTTATTTCTGTTTGATTTTAGGAAAAGTCATTTCTTAACTATTTAAGTTAAAAATATTATTAATTTTTATTTTAATTTATTTAATTGACAATTGAAATAAAAAAATTAACAGATTCCACCATGTTTAGTGAATGCTAAAAAAGTCATTCATTTTTTTAATTTTTTTTTCTTTTTAAAAAATATATATATTTGTATTAAATTTTTTTTTATTGTTTGCAATTTAGAAGGATATAATTTTTTTTTATATAATTTAAAACCAGAAAAAACAAAAAATATATATATATAAACTTTTAATAGTGATTAATAATTTGAATACGTGTATTTAATAACATATTATATTTAGACTAATAATATTATGATACATCTAAATATTGATCTTATTCTAATTGTAGCAATATAATTTAAAGAAAAATTTTAATTTTACAATAATTTAATAAAAAAAATTCATAATTTAATAAATGAATATTGATCACATCTAAATTACAGTAACATAATGTAATGAAGAATCTAAATTTAAAATTTTATTTTAAGAATATAAAATCAATTTATAAACCAATCATATTATGACACATATTAACAAAAATTAAACAAAATAAAGAAAATGAAAAAAAAAATTGCAACATTTAACATTAATAAAATGACAACGTTTTCTAATTATAATAATATATAGATTTTTTTTACGTATTCAAAATCCTACCTCCAAAACAAAGGCTAGATGGCTTAAAGGTGGGGTCCGCAAAGAATTTAGGAAAGAAGAAATTACTGTTCAGTGATGTGAGTAAAAAAATATTGTAAATAGTTATAAAATTTATATTTTTAATTATTAATATTTATTAGTATTAAAATTTATAATTAGTTTTTACTACATTGGGTAATTTTGCCTTTAGGAAATGGAAATCAAATCCAAATGAGAGTAAGTGGTTGTTTGGAATGTTCTAAATAAGTATATTTTTTGATTTTTTATGAAATATAGGTTAAGTTTGAAGTGATGTGATAGAAAGATGATGTGACTTAAATAAAATGATGTGACTTAAATAGAATAGTGACTTTTTAACTTTTTAAAGGTATGTCAAACTTAACCTAAATAAAGTAGTACGAAGATTTGGAGGCAAGTGACGTGGGAAGAACAACCCAACACACATATTGCCAAAACAAAAAGCAAAGCTCCCCCGCGCGTTCCGCGGGGTTGCCGTGCTTTGTGGCCATCAGTTTTGTTCAGTGATCATTCTGTGTTTTTTTAAAAGATAAGAGAGAGAGAGAGAGATACGTGTGAGTTTCAATTCAACTGTTGATGATGTTGATTTTAAATTTGAATTTCTAAAATTAAAAATGTTTTGAAACTCTGAATTTTAATAGTTTTAATGTGTATAGAAGATTTAAGAATTATTTGAGATGTTTTAAATAAGTGTATTTTTTGATTTTTTAAGAAATATGAGTTAGGTATGGGTTGAGTTTGAAATGATGTGATAGAGAGGTGATGTGACTTAAACAAGATGATATGACTTAAATAGAATAATGACTTTTTAACTTTTTTTAGTAAATAACAAACAAGGCCTTATTTGATGTAATATTTCGGCCTCTTTTTTTTATTATTATTTAACTTTGACACTACGTAATTATATTCTATAAGGTATTATTTGGCATTCTCTATATTAATATATTTTTCAAAATTATATTATTTTTTTATAAAATATATATATATATATATTTATTTAAATCCTCTCAAACATTTTTTGGCTTCGTTTGGGAAGCCAAGTTTGAAGCTTTTTTGGCTATTTTAGTTACAAAAAATAAAATAATTTTTTTAGCTTAATAAGACAAAATATTATATCTAATCCATAATTATACATTATTTCTCTCACAAAAAAATTAAAAAGCCAAAAAGCCCTTCATAAACGAGATTTTTTAATCCCAGACTAAAATAACCAAAAAAATCAAAAAGCTAAAAAATCAATCCACTTTCCAAATGAACCTAAGAGCTTGTTTGGGTGTGCAACATAAGCACATTTTTTTATCTTTTTATTTTTTTTGAGTCATATCATTTCTCTATTTTTTTTGTACATCTCTTCGTAAAAATTAAAAAATATACTTATTTAAATTATCCAAAATAATTTCTAAATCATTTAACATAAAATTAATATAAAATCACTCCACATGAAATCATTAAGTAGGTGCTTGGCATACAGTAAAAAAGTATATTTTTTTGTATACATATATTTAGGTCAAGTTTGACATCTACTAAATAATACAAAAAGTCAAAAAGTTACTGTCCTATTTAAGTCACATCATCTTATTTAAATCACATCACTTCACATCAAACCCAATCCAAATCCAAACCCAACCCATATAAGCTAATAAGTCAAAAAGTACACTTTTTTAGAACATCTCAAACCAACCCTTATTTTGAGCACATCTATTTTAATATATCTTTTTTACTTTTCTACTCATTTTTTTTAAAATTTTTTTTATACATTATTTCATAAAAAATAAAAAAATACAACATTTCAAACCATCGCTAATCTCATGTGACCGAGTCCCGAAAATATCAATTTTTTTTTTTCGATATGGTTTGGTGGGGGTCTTATCAAATACATGAGTACAACAGCAAGATTACAGTAAGTCATCCACGATTTTTGTCAGACCGACAAGACCTTTCTATTGACGTTGATTATCCACACTCTCCCCCCCACTCCCTTCCACGTCTCCATCTGTTCCCCCATCTCTATCTATCTCTCTCTCTCTCTCTCTCTATACAAAGATTCCTTTTTCCCCAATTTCATCACAATTATTATTAATTCCATAAAAAGTAAAAACAAAAATGAAGGGATGGATTCCTCCTATTCGTAATTTGGATTGGGGAGGATAATTTGTTAAACGCTTGGTTTGAAAATTTGATTATTTGAATTAATTTTTCAATTATTTTATAAGATAAAAAGAATTATATTTGAAATGATTTATAAATTTTTTATAATTAAATAAATAATTATAAGAGAAAAAGTTATTAATTAATGTATAAAATGTGATATTTTATCTTATCAATTATTTAATATTTTTTTTGTTTTTATTACCTATTTTAACTAAAATCTTTCTTACCAAACACCCCAAAGTATGTGTGAAGATAGAATTTCATAAGAGTTGTATTAAAAGCTAACTTTTTGATTTTTTTTTTTGCTTTTTTTTAAAAAAAAATTTATAAAAAATAAAGAAGTGATATGACTCAAAATAGATTAAAAGTTTCCAAATAAGGCCTAGATATTTTAAAGGGGAACTAACTGAAAAATCTTATTAGGAAAATGGGTGCACCAATAAGTTCTCTTGATTTTTGGTGCATCAAAGTGTCCTGTTCACTTTTAATTGTTAATACAAAATATTAAATTTTTTTTTTTAAACAACATTTTTCATTTTTTTAAAAAAAATCACTAATTGTTAGTTTTTAGCAACTGAAAAAATTGTCACAGAAAAATATTACTAATTATCATTTTTAGCAATATATTCAGAAAATCGACACAAAAAAACGTTATTAACATTTGTTGGACTTTTTTTTGTCTATACAAACTTTTGTGGGCTTAGTGGTGCACAAGCCCTTATAACAAGATCTGTGAGTATTTATCCCAAAATTAAAAGCTAGAAATCTTAAATGAGTTCTCCACTTATAAGTTGTTTTTAATTTTAAACAATGTATGTTGAATTTTGGTGTTGGGTATATGGACTCTTGAATTTCTTCCTGACCAATTAAGCTAGTGTTGTTCTGTGATTGTGGACTTTCCAATTTTCCTAACATTGTTTGGATTATTTAGGTTATGATTATCGAATTAATTTAATTTTTTTTGAATAAAATACATAAAATATTTGACAAAATAAATGATTTAAATTATCAAAATGGAGATCGTGATAAGTCCTATCGGCCCAAACAACGTATTTTGGTCTAGATTATGAACTGGGTGGAATACACCTCCAAAAAGAAAATTCATAAATTAATTGTTAAAGAAATGAAAAAATGCCAAGTCCTTTATGCTACGAGCAATGACATATATAATTGTCTCTTTTATTTTATTTTATTTAGAAGGCATAAATCAGATACCATAGAACAAGAAAACAAAATACAACTGATAGTGGTTAGCTCCTATGGGAGGCAAGCTTAGCCGCTACATGGGCGAGTTCCACTGCCTTCCTAGAAGCCTTAGAAATACAAACATAATCAAACTTGTTACAAAAAGCCCTAATATCAGATAACAGATGTATTGGCTCTCAATCCTCCGTGCCTAATTGTCTATTTAACAATTTACACAGGGAGAAAATTAGTGGGCCTATTTTGGCAATTAGGTTAAAAGCTAAAAAGTTAATTTTTTAGTTTTTTTAGGTCACATCACCTCTATATTTTTTTATATTTAAAAAAAAAACCCAAAACAAAAAAATTAACTTTTAACGTACTTTCCAAAATAAAAGTCTTATGCTACCTTCAATTTTTAGTTACCGCTTAAGACCTTTGACTAAATATTAAAATAAAATTTTATTTTATTAAATTTTTTTTTTAAAATTTGAGGCCTTAAATAATAAGATTTTTATTAAAAATTTCTTAGGGTCTTAAACAACAGGCTAAGTGATCCAATAGTTGAACAACCTCTATCAATGTTGGTATATAAAAAGTGTATAAAAATATATAAAATATATGTTAAAATGTGTAGAAGTTATATTAAAATTTTCATTTTTTTGTCATTTTGTATTTTTTAATGACAGCCACATAGGATGTTATTTTTTAAACCAGGACCTTTGAAGTATGTAACCCTACTTTATGGTGTCAAATTGGTGGTTTAATTTCTAGGAAGGAGAGTTTGAATTCTTTCAGCAACTTTAAGATCAAAACAAATCCAAACATTGGGCTATGATGTTGCTGGGCCATTGTTGGTAAGAATTGGAATGCCTTGGGTCATGGGCTCCACTTAAATTACTGAAAAACTTTGATAAGTGGGAATAGTTTTGAAGCCATGTTCACAGCCCAGTTTTTGATCTTTAATATTGGGCTAAGAGAGTTTTGGTCCAAATCACTGACGTCAATTGTGATACCACCAGAGAGTTGATTTGTTTCAGATTTCCCTGCCAAGCCCATTGTTGTCACAAAACATTTGACAACAGTTGACAAAGTTTGTTTTCCTCAATCGTTGTTGTAATAGATAAATTTATAAATAAGATAAATTAGTACACGGTAATTTCTATATTTTATCTTATATATTATTAGTATCTGCTTGTGCTTAAAGGCACGGTATAAATAAAAATAAATAAATAAAAAAAAATAAAATAAAAAAACAAATAGGGAGAAAAATAAAAAAGGAGGAAAATAAAAAAAAAAAAAAAAAAGGGAGGCAGGTGACATCATGTGATCATTTATGGAGTTATCCATCGGATCATAGGAGATGGGTAAGGGAGAGAAATGAGAAAGTAAAAAATATATACGTAAGACATTTCTCAGCCATTGTTTTATAGTTTGAACAGATCTGAGCCGTCCAAATGTCCTAATAGAACAAAAATATGTTGAAGATCTTCTGCTTTATTATATAGATTTTAGTCCTTACATTTTCAAATAACTCAATTTTGATAATTTATTTTAAATTTTGTATCACTTTAGTTCAATTGATAATGTCATTAGGATTTTTATATAAAAAAAGATTACTAAGTTGGTTGAGATTAACCCAGTGAATTAATCAAGTTTACAATTTTACTTTTAAAAATATGATGTATGCCGCTTATATTCACATTTTTCACAAAAAAAAAAAATACTAATTATTGTAATCAATTGGATCAAATTGAGACAAAATTATAAATTTATGATCAAAATTTAGCTAATTAAAATTACAATGACTAAAATGACACATGAATCAAAATATAGGAACCATTAATGTAATTTTCCTTTATAAATATTGGTATAATACCTGTACCATGCACAGACAAATTTATATATATATGTAGATTTTTTACCATTATGTTAATGAAAGAAACCCCTTGCAATGCGACATCCTTTTTTTTTCCCCAAATCAATATTTTAAGTACGAATTTTTCGAGATAAACAAAAACATGAGGAAAATGTTAAGAAATGAAAATGGAGTTCCATTCATATTTTCTCACTGTTTCCCTTTTTTTCCATAAATTTCTTTACAAATCTTGTATTCAAATACAACTTTGAGTTTAAACAATCTCAATGAACATCAAATAGTAGTAAACGTATTATATATTGAGAAATTATATTTACATATTGAGAATTTTTAAATCTCAGAATTTATTTACAATGACATGGTAAGAAAATTTAGTCTTACATAGTTAAATTACAGACAAATCAAAATTTGACACAGAATTTGTATGTCATTGTAGGTATTATTGTAAAAAAATTTTTGTGTCTCAATCTTTTTCCCTTATGTATTATATTAATAATTAACAAATATATTTGAAAAATTAAACCAATCAATATTCGATACAAATATCACCTATACTAATAATTTTTGTTACATTTCAAAAGTTATAATATTTTTAGACTAATTTATTTTTATAGGTAAAATAATATTGAAAAGAAATACATATTGTACGGGAAGGAAATATCCGTTGCCCTCTGTACTCCTTGGGTCCAAGCTCTGCGTTGCTCTGAGTAACGTCGTTCAACCTGAGAATAAAACGATGGAGAGCTACTCGGCGGGTGTGCAGCCGGAAAACTCTTCCAACGATCAAATTAGCACACTAAGAGAGGAAGAAAGAGAGAAAGGGGATAAAAGACAGGTAGCTCTGATAGCAAGAATTCCAGACCTGTTGCATGGAGGCGTCCTACCGTTTATATAGTTTCTGCACGCATTACCTTGCTCGTCCTTTCCTAGACATGTGGATTTACTGTCCTCTCGTCGCCTTACACGTGTATGAATTAATACCGTTAAACAATATCGACAAAACAACTTAATGATATTGATGCATGCGGACGGCATAATCTCCTTTTTATACTTTAATTGGGCCATGTGGTAATTCTGGCTGCGCTAACCATAGCCCGGTTTGGCATAGCTCTCCAATCTTGATTAGTCATTTGGGCCGAGTTGATCATTGCCAATCATAAACGTTCAATCATCTCGGCTAGGCACATTCAGTTTATTCAAGTTCCATTCATTCATCAAGGTAAACTCCGCCTAACCTAGGAGCACCTAGCTCGGCGCATAAATCTCATTTAGCTCGGCTCACAATCCAAGTCCAACAACCAGCTCGGTCCTATATCTAGATCTCGGGCCAGTCCAATTGTGTGATCCAAAACCTTGACTCAGGCTACACCGTGCTTGTAACAACCCCGACCTGTGATTAGCTTATAACCTATGATTAAGAATGCCTAAGAAATAGTTAAGAAGAAATTCTGAATTAATTACATGTGTATTGCATTATTTGTGTTTATATATATTTGTTGTAGAAAGATTTGTCTGTGTTTCTGTTTCTTAATGCAAATTAAAGGCCTTATCGACATCCGATCACGAAATTGATTCGGTATATGTGTTATTTGAAATTTTAAGAAAATTATGATAGGTTCAATTGAAATTTAATTCGGAATCAAATAAATAGAATAAAATAATGCCAACTACTTAGGCCTAAACCAAGCTTAATTAAGGAAATCTAATCAAGCCTATATAAGGCAACTTGTTGACTTAGGATCATTAGATACACTTTCATTTCCTCATCTTTTGAGCTCAAACGTGGAGAGGAGAGAGAGAGAGAAAGAGAGAGAGAGAGAGAGAGAGTAGGAAGAACTGAATTCAACTTGAGGATTGTAGAAAACTAGAAGAACTAGGAGGTTTTGGCTTAGAAACTCAAACAATTAGCCATCTAGAGCACAATTGAGAAACTAAGGTAAGAACTCAACCCTTTAGTTATGTAATTGAAATAGCTAATGTTAGAATTCAAGTGAATTGTGAGATGAATCACTAGAATTGAGCTAAAATTAAAGAATTAAAACTCAAGCCATGCATACATGCATATTTCATGGCATTTTAAAGTTGTTTTCCAAAGAATTTCCTCATGCATGTCATTCTTTCACCTTGGTTTTGGAAACTCATTAAGTTCATGCCATTTTATATCATTTGATCATGTTTTGGAGTCCATGTCAATTCATGCATGTGTAGACACCCCATTTTTGACCACCCTCACGACTTGGGCGCCACCGCTTACGTACCCAATGTTGAATTGTATGTGGTTGTCAAGTGTTCGTCAAGTAGTCGAAGTCCTTAGTAGAATGCCATAGTTTTGAGCCCTCAAACCCTACACATTTTTTGCCTGGTTTTTGGACCAAAAAAGGCAGTTTTTCAAGGCTAAAAAACCTTGGGACCTGCCGGCCACCACTGTGGGTTGTCGGCTACCAATGTGGCTTGCCGGCCACTTGTGTAGTTTTGCAGATATTTTGGCCAGTTGTGCTAGCTGTTTGCACAGATACATGCACTTGTCTACACGTGTATGTATAGATATTTCTGAGGGAGTTTGATGTTTTTCTATATATAGGAGACCTCCCCTTCCATTTTTGAGGTTTTGAACATTTTGGAGCAAAATTCTCTTTCTCTCTCTACAATTCTCTCTCTCTCTCTTGCAAATTCCTAAGCTTTTGTAAGCTTTTGCCCATACACTCTAAACCAAACGTTGTGGTATTTAAGCTGAGGTACTTTTGAGCCTACTTTGAGCTCTTGAGGGTGTGTAAGTGTTGATTTAACACTTGGAAAGGGTTCTCCTCTTCAAGAGGTATAAGTCTTGGCTTGTTGCTTTGCTTTATTTGCTATTTTGCCTATTGTTTTAGACTATTTTTTTGGCTGTTTACACTCTATATTTTTGGGCTGAAACTTGTGGTCTAAGGCCATTAGGGGTGGAGGGGAGGATCACCTTTTTTTGTACCTCAATTCTTTAGCCTTTGCCCTTGTGTTTCCCACCTCTTTGTTCACTTTCTTTGAGCTTTTTAATACTAAATTTGAGAGGTTTTTCAGTGGCTAAAACCATGTTTTGAAGTTCCAAAAATGGAGGGGTAGCCTCCCTTCCTTGTGTTTGTTCACTAGCTTAACATGCTCCATGTTTTAGCTTATTGTTCTAGCTATTGTTAGCTTAATTCCAGCATGTTTTAGGACTATTTTAGAGCTATTTTAGGACTTTTTTTAGTGGTTCATTTCATTTGAGCCTTGTATTTCATGCTTGTAGTGTAATTGTCCTCATAGGCTTGGTGGTTTAGGCCTTAGCCACCAACCTATTTGAGTTAATAGTGTTTATTTCAAGCTTTCCATACTTGTGAACTTGAATTGAACTTTATGATGTGAAATTTTATCTACACTTATATGTTTTTTTGTATTTGCATTTGCATTGGTGCGCTTAAGTCACTGTGTTTGCCATCTGCTATTCCTGGATGGTTTGCCAGAGGCTTGCCTAAAAACTTACCAAAAGGCTGATCGGTTATGGGCTCTGCCATGATGGGAACACAACCCTTGGATTTGGACTACCGCTGTACCGTTTGATCCTCCTTTCACTTCTCGGTGTTAGGTGCAAGAGGTATATTAGGTAGTCTTACTAAGGTACCCTTTTTGACCATTCGGCCTAGTTGCATATAGTAAAGCCTTAGTGACTGTTCCAAACTAGGACATGATGCTCACCCGAAATGTAGGCTTGCGTGAAACCGCTTTGTTTGACTAATGAATCCTAGTTCCTAAAGAAAGTAGGACAGGGTAACCCTACCCCTTCATAAGGGCGTTTTGCCTCTCTCTTAACTGGTATGTGCTTTAAAGTGAGACTGTACAGGGATGTGCATAGCAGTTGCAAATTTGGTATCTGTTTTGCGGACAGAATTTAGTGTAGAGTGCAGTCCAACAGCTGTGATCATGTCTGTGTTGATAACATCATTAACTGAGGTGCTGTGTGGTTTTTGATTATTGCTATTTTTGCTTTATTTCTTTTACTAGGTAGTTTAACACCATAGCTTCAGAAAATTCAAATATCCTCCAAGTACTCTGGACTTGAGTCAGAAGACTTTGTAAAGCCGAGGATCTTGTTCGGGGACAGCCGTGTTTACCTCACTCCCACCGATTACAAGACGAAGGAGAATCAGGCACAGTTCACTGTTTTAGTTTTTACAGCAGTCACCTCTCAATTCACCTGTGTCCAGTCTGATTCGGGGACAATCATCTACTTCTAGTCCAGCACGAGATCAATCCCCTATTCCAATGGCACAGTATCCCCCAGTCAGTATAGAAGAATTGATACATCATCTACAGCAGACAGTTGAAACGTTACAGCAAGATGCGACCTGTCAGGCCGAGGTTACGGCTCGTCAGGCCGAGGTTATAACCCGACTACAACAACAGCAACTACAGTCGGCTGCGGCCTCTGTATCCCACGCACCTCCCACGAGTACCCCAGCACCCGGAGCCACCGCTCATACTACTAATGTCCAAGAAAACCAAGGCAATCCAGCAGAGCCAATCCCAGCACAAGCCTCCAAAACCCTTGTCTATCAAATTGAGGCTCTGTTCGAGTTCGAGGTTGACCCAATTGCACTCAAGGTCAATAGACTGGAAAAGTTATTCAAGAGAGCACAAGGGGTTAACTTCATCATGGACATAGAAGACATGTACACAGATTCTGCAATAACATTACCGGATCGATTTAAGATGCCGCATATTGACCGTTTCGACGGTTCCGGAGATCCAATGGTTCACCTTCGGCTGTTTTCAAATATCTTGCGGCCGATGAGCCTGATTAGACTACAGAAACTGTCTCTCTTTGGCGGTACCATGTTAGGTATAGTGGCTATATGGTATGCTAAGTTGGAAGACTCTGTCAAGCAGAATTGGGAGGAAATGGCCGAGGCCTTCATTGCGCAGTATTTTTATAATACTCAAATCGAGGTCACAACTCGTGATCTCGAAGCAACACGCCAAGAGCCGAATAAGCGCTTCTTTGAATTTGTGAAAGGTGGAGAGCTAAAGCCTCGATGATGACCACGAGGCCTTCTGAGAATGATCAAATCAGGATAGTTGTCCGGAATCTACACAGCAAGTTGCTACGAAAGATGATTGTCCTACCTCTGTTCACATATACAGAACTCCATGAAATGGGAGTGTAAATTGAAGACGCCATGAAACAAGGGCTTATTACAGATGAGAAAGAGCCGGCAAAAAGGCCGTTTGTCTGCAGTTCCAATACTGCCAGTGGTAGCACAGCTGCGAGGCCGTCAGATGTAAGTGTTGTCACCACAACCAAGACTATCGACCACTTTGCCAACACAAGCTCACAAACACCGTCCAACCTTACCCGATCCCAAAAGACTTTCAACCAACTGTACATGACCCTTTCTCAAGCCATGAAGGTGCTAGTCAAAAAAAGGCTTATCAAACCTTTAGAACCTCGCCCATTCCGTGATCCTCTTCCATCCAAACACAACCCCGCAAAATACTGTGCGTTTCACCAACAACATAGTCATGATACCGACCAGTGCTTTCGATTGCGTCATGAGATTCAGGATCTCATTGACAACAAAGTGATCGCTCTACCTCAAAAACCAAACGTGACCACAAATCCACTCCCAGCCATAATCACGTCCCCTCCACCTCAAAATCTCAACTTGATTCATACACTGGCCATCCCTTATGACCCCAGCGTATATATTACCCCCTCCCACTTGCCAAAACCGATGTTGTTCATTCCAGAAGGCACAAATCTGTAAATGATGGACACGTCCAACCCCCAACCCAAGCCTGTGGTGATGCTTACAGTGGAAGGGGATTTGACCTTAAAGGAAGGTACTGAGTGTCCAGAGGACTTATCTGATACTGTGTATGATCTAAGTTACTACATTGTGCCAGCTGGTCAAATCAAGCCTGAATTGGTGTGGCCGACCTTGGTAGACATTAATGTGGTCAAGGAAGATAGCCTGAGCCAGGGGTTAGATGATTTGGCAGAACTCGAGGAAGATTTGGATAAGCTACATTTCTTTGATGAGCAGGATCAGGGGGATATATAGATCGGTTGGTTCGACTTGAATAGATCAATTGACAATACTGGATGGCTGAGTGATGAGCCAGATAAGGAGGAAGGAACTGAAATAAAACCAGAGGGAAAGGAAGTAGAGATCGTTGTAGTGGCCGGAAGGGCCGATGAGAAAGGAAAGTTGCTGGAGAACGTTGGCATGGAAAACCTAGCCCAGGAAATGGGCACTAAACGTCTGGAAAAGTCAGAGAGGTTGAGAGACAGAAAGAGAAACAACTAGAAGAAGAGGTAGTGTTGAAACAACTTAAGAAAATCCAAGCTGACATCTCCATCTGGGGTTTTCTCATGGCCTCCCAGGTATACCGACAGGCGGTGTTGTCGATAATGGACAAGGCTAAATTGTCCATTGACACCACACCTGAGCAACTGGTAGGTTTGGTTTTTCCAAGTGGCGCCAGGCTAACTCTGACCTTCTCTAACAAAGAGCTACCGCCGGAAGGCTTAGCCCACAACAAACCCTTGTACATATTTGTGGAGTGCAGGGAGAAATGGGTGCTGGTGGTGTTGGTAGATACTAGTTCGGCCATTAATGTTTGTCCTTCTCGCACCGCCTATGCATTTGGCCTCAAACCAGTGGACTTTGTTCCCACAGTCCAAGTAATCTGGGCATATGATAATACAAGTAGAGAGGTCATAGGCATGGTGCAAGTCACAGTCCAGGTTGGCCCAGCTGAGAAAGAGGTCGAGTTCCATGTCTTAGATGTGCCGGCTACCTTCGATTTATTCTTAGGGAGGCCCTAGTTGCATCATGTGAAAGCCGTTTCCTTCACTCTCCATCAGATGTTGAAGTACCCTTATGGGGCAGGAGTGGTGATTGTTTTGGGGAATTCATCCATTCATCTACCGCTAGAGGTAACTACGCTAGTGCTGGAGATCACCCATGGTAAAGAGGATGTATTCCTCTCGGGATTCACTCTGGTTGAAGCCTGGGTAGTGCAGACTATTGTGGCCGTAGACGAAGGCATGTACGTCAGCGCCCTGTCCATTTATTTCATGTACGTCAAGCATGTTCTAGAAATGAGGCTCGGAAGGAGTGGTCGGAAATGTGTGTTAGCATTGACAGATGTGCCATACAACCCTCATGTCTTTGGTCTGGGTGTGCCCACCAAAGAGGACTGGATAAGTTAGGGAGAAGAAATAAGAAGCAGAGCCAAGGCCAAGCAAGCTGAGAAACATTATGAGCTCATCCACAGGCCAATCCAGGGGACATTGAATGACTGCTTTGTTCAAGAGGGAGAAGATTTCCCTTTTTGTGGCTTTCCCGAGCGTTGGGTAAATTCTTCGAAACAACGTGTTCTCAGGTTCGAGATCTTATTTGATCTGCAGCTGTAGGATAGTGATGATGAGGAAATGGTTGAACTAAGCATCAAAGCTGAACATGGCATGTAAGGTGACTCAAATGGCAGCGAACTTGGAGTAGGGGATCTTGTGGCCGACCTAGAGAACTTGGGGGATAACCCTACTGTCTCTATGATCAGGGAAGAACTGGGTGTGAACCCAACCAGTGACATTTTGGATGTATCAGGGGCACCATCTATTACTTGGCAGCTGAAGGAAGGCTATCTGTCCGATTCTGAATTGGGTGATGAGCTGGAATTTGATTCCACTGAGTCTGTGAGGTCGGGATCAGATTCAAGTTCTTCTGAGTCTGAGTTTGGTATTTCTGAGAGTGGTAACCTGGATACCAAAGTCCTGTCTAGGTCTTCATTCAGCTTTTCTTTTGAGTCTGTAACAAAAGATCTAGACCTTTTGAATATGAACTCTGTAGATTCTGTGTACTATTCTGTGCCGTTGGTTTATTGTGTTGACCAAGATTTTTAGAATTTTAATGAAAACGAAGGGGAAGAAATTCCCCTGGCTTTGAAAAACTTGATTAATTGAGAGGAGAGGTTTGCTAAACCTTGTGCTGATAAAATCATTGCCATTATTGTGGGTACTGAGAGGATCTGCGTCTGGTCCAGATCGGGTCCACGTTGTCTTTGGAGGAGTGCGAGCGTTTAATCACTTTGTTAAAAGATTTCAAAGATGTTTTCGCGTGGTCCTACAAAGACATGCCTGGAATCGATCCTAAGATTGTATAGCATCGGATCCCTCTTGACCCTGAGGCCCGACCAATCAAGCCGAAGCTGCGTAGAATACGTCTGGATTGGGCACTGAAATCAAGGAAGAGGTCACCAAGCAGATCGAGACAAGTTTCTTGTTAGTATCTAACTTGGTTAGCCAACATCGTCCCAGTGCTAAAGAAGGATGGCAAAATCAGGGTGTGTGTAGACTTTCGGGACTTGAACAGAGCCAGTCCGAAGGATGACTTTCCTCTGCTGCACATTGATGAGTTAGTGGACTTTACTACGGGCCATGCATTGCTATCATTTATGGACCAATTTTTCGGGTATAACCAGATTCTGATGGTGCCTGAGGATAGAGAAAAAATCGCATTCACTATGCCGTGGGATACCTACTGCTATAGGGTTATGCTGTTTGGTTTGAAAAATGCTAGAGCTACCTATCAGAGGGCTGCGACCACCATTCTGCATGACATGATCCACAAAGAGGTCGAGGTGTACGTGGACGACATGATTGTCAAGTCCAAAGAACGAGAGGGTCACTACACCGCCTTGAAGAAATTCTTTCAACGGATCAGGGAATACAGATTGAGGTTAAACCCATAGAAATGTACCTTTAGCGTAACGACAGGAAAAATATTGGGCTTTTTGATCACACAGGGGGGCATTAAAGTTGATCCTTCCAAAATCAAGGCCATCCTAGAAATGCCACCATCAAGGACTAAAAAGGAGGTGCGAGATTTTCTTAGTAAAGTGCAATTCATAAGACGGTTTATTTCTAAATTAACCTTGACTTGTGAACCACTATTTGGTTTCCTAAAGAAAGGGAAGAAATTATAATAGGATGATCGATGTCAATTTGCCTTCGAGCAGGTTAAGTAATACCTCCAGAATCCACCTGTGTTGTCGCTGCCAGAGCCGGGGAAGCCTTTGATTCTGTACTTATCAGTAACAGACATGACCATGAGATGCATGCTCGCTCAGAAATCTAAAGATAGGGTGGAGAAAGCTATTTACTACTTGAGCAAGAAAATGTTGCATTACGAGACCCGCTATATTCCGTTGGAGAAAGCTTACCTAGCCTTGGTATGGGCCACTAGGAAGTTGAGGCACTACTTGTTAGCTCACTCTGTAATCCTGGTTTCGAGATTAGATCCCATCAAATATCTCTTTGAGAAACCGGCGCTTACGGGTAGGCTGGCCCGTTGGTTGCTTCTTCTCCGAATTTGATCTCAAATATGTCACCTGTAAGTCTGTCAAGGGAAGAGCTGTAGCGGAGTTCCTGGTAGACCACCTGGTAGAAGGAGATGAGGTAGTGGAATACTTATTCCTAGATGAAGACATTCTGCAAGTTGAAGAGGAAACTTGGACGATGTACTTTGACGGAGCATCTAATCAGTATGGTTATGGGACAGGTGTGTTATTGATAGCACCCAACGACTCTTATATACCCTCAGCCTTCAAACTCCAGTTCAAGGTGTCCAACAACGAAGTAGAATATGAAGCGTGCATTGCTGGTTTAGAAGCCGCCCTAGAACTAGGGGCAATAAGGTTGGATGTCGTCGGGGACTTGAACTTAGTTGTTTCTCAAGCAAATGAAGATTGGAAAATCAAATAAGAGAAGATGAAGGTTTACCATCAGACCCTGGATATTCTGATTCCGCGGTTTGAAAAGCTGACTTTCATGCATCTACTAAGAGAGAACAACAGGTTTGTTGATGCTTTAGCAACTCTATCTTTTATGGCAGACATCCCACTTGGAGTCCGGATGCGTTCGATTATTATTGAATAGAAATACACGCCGGTTTATGAAATTATTGCCGCGATAGATGAAGTGCAAGACAAAAACCCCTAGTATTACGATATTTGGAACTTCTTAGAAAATGAGACATATCCACTAGGGGCAAATGCCAAGGACAAACAGGGAATATGGAGAATGGCCGTCCAATTTATCATCTGCGAAGGTAAGCTGTATAAATGAGGTCATCTAGGAATGCATAAGTTGTGTGTGAAGGAAGAAGAATCAAAGTGCCTTATGGAGGCCATCCACGGCGAGGAATACGAGGCACATACGAATGGTGTGATGTTAACCCAGAAGATTCTCAGGCAAAATTACTACTGGTCTACCATGGAAGAGGATTGTATTGATTTGGTGCGGCGATGCCATAAATGTCAAATTCATGCCAATCGCATTAATATTCCACCATCAAAGCTATACAACATGACTTCGCCATGGCCATTCTCAATCTGGGGAATCGATGTTATCGGTGCTGTCTCGCCAAAAGGGTTGAATGGGCATGAATATAACTTGGTGGTGATTGATTATTTTACAAAGTGGGTGGAAGCTCAGTCCTATGCAGTGTTGAAGGCATTGCATGTAGGTAAGTTCATCAGAAATAATATTATCTGCCGGTACGGAGTCCCTAACGAGATCATATCAGGTAATGGCTCCCATTTCAAGAAAGAGATGATAGACTTGTTAGACAAATACAACGTGACTTTTCATAAGTCATCCACATACAGGCCACAAACAAATAGAGTTGTTGAAGCCGCCAATAAGAATATCAAGAACATCTTGTAGAAGATAGTTGAGATCTACAGGGACTGGCTAGATAAATTGCCATTCGCACTCTGGGGCTACAGAACTTGGATTCGGACATCTACAAGGGCAACCCCTTATTCTCTTGTCTACGGAATGGAGGCTATTTTGCCAATTGAAATTGAAGTCCCGTCGCTACAAGTTATGGCTGAATGTCAGATAGTGGAGGTAGATTGGCAATAGAGCAGATTTGAGGAGTTAATGCTGTTTTGATGAAAGGAGGCTAAAAGCATTATATCATGTTTAGGGCTACCAGCACAGAATTACTAAGGCTTTTGACAAGAAAGTTAAGTCCCAGAATCTCAAGGAGGGAGACATGGTACTGAAAGACAACTGAGCTCCCATCCATGACTCTAGGGGCAAGTTCAGACCCAATTGGACTGGTCCTTACATCATCAAAGCTATTTGGTCAGGAGGAGCAGTTATTCTCATGGACTTAGATGGCCTGGAATTTTCACAGCCGATCAACATGGACAAGTTGAAGAAATACTATTCCTGAGAGGCTTGCTAAGCCGAAAACCTGAAAGGGCGACCTAGGCAAAAGTTAGAGCATGAAAAATTAGAAATAAAGAAAAACTGAGCTCGCAAGGTGGAAAACCTGAAAGGGCGACTTTGGCAAAAGTTAGAGCGCAAAAGAAAAGAGTTAATACTCGAGTGAACCTAAACCAAACTACGTAAGGCCTGATTCCCATCTTTGGGATACGTAGGGAACTTCATTTGAAGTTCGGCTGTAACCATCTCCAACTCAACTGTCCTGTCCATGTGTCTGATCAGGTCATCTTTGTCCATTATCTGAGAGCTCAGTCGTGATCTTCATTTTGGAGAGAAGAGCTGGTTACAATGCAGAGCAGTAGTGGTATTCGATCAGGGGTAGTTATGATCTTTTGATTCGGGGTTGTATAGCTTGAGGATCAATTTCGCATGTGTCAGGTGGTGATCATTTTCGAAAATGGTTTTGGAAAGTTTTAATAAAAGTTGATTTTGTTCAAAATTTTATCTTTTACAACTTAGACCATTTTTGGACCAAAAGGAAAATTTTTAGTGCTCACAACTTTAATTCCATTGATTTCAAACATAAAGTTCTTCAACTCTCTGATACAAATCAAAGTTGCTTTTACATCATAAAACTTGAAAAGAAAGGACAAAGCAATAAACTAGGGGCATGGCTAGTCAGGTGCTCCTGCGTCCTCTGTACGTGCTTGTGGAAGCTTCTGAAACCAAAGTGGGCCCAGTTTATGCCTCATCCTTGAGCCGAGCCAAGCACTCGCCAGAAAGGGCATAATTGAAACTAGGAGCAAGAGCCAGAAGCTCTCTCGTCCTCCAAGTAGTGAGGTACCTAGCCAAGTGTGAAACATGAATCAGGAATAAAGTCGGGTATTCCACCCCCTCCTCTGGATAGGCCTGATCATGCCCAAACTGGTGTCTGAACCGAAAAGGAAAGTAGAACACGTAGTGCGCGAGGCCAATCAACTGTATGCCAGGCTGCCGAGTCATGTTGTAACTCATCTCAGTCAAGTTAAGCCAGGGGCAATGCCAAGCTATGTTAGGTGTAAATCTGCTGCACATCCAGTTGCACCACCAACATTTGTTGGGAAAATCCACTAGTCGTTGGCGGAAGATATAAGCTCGAGTTGAATACTTGGGATAAGAGTCCACCACCTTTAGTTTATCCATGAGCCATACCTGGGAAAGGATGAAAAATAAGAGAGATTAAATAATAGAGAGATGTGCGTGGAGAGAAAAGTAAAGAAAGGATTTTGAGAGAAAAAAAAAAGCATAAGTGCCAAATGATGTGTGGCATATATCAGAAAGGGTGGAAAACAATACCTGAAGAAGTAGTGGACTCCCCGTAAACCTGGTGGTCTCGCGCCGATGAAAAACATCTAAGCCCATCAGGGTCTCGGCCAACGCCAAATCGATAAAAATCTTACCCTCTTTTAGACATTGGGCCACTTCGATCAACCGAATGCTAGTTCCACCATAACTAGGGGCAAGAAGGAAATGCGCAAGCATACATAAATAGAGGCCATGTTGCCGAAAACTTCACCAAAGAAGGTTGCCTCTGTCACCAATGTCAGAAAATCAATGAATCAAGCTGGATATATCTAACTCTCCGTTGTGGGCCAAAGATCGAGTTTCATGCAAAGTGAGCTCACACATACGTCCCAAAGCTTGGGCGTGGCCAAAATGGGACTGAGGTATGATTTCCTCATCGCGTCGAGTTTCCATCAATGCCCGAAATTCTTCAGGAGTCGGGCACATTTCCTATGTTCCGAAGCGAAAGACATGCGTAATCGGGTCCCAGCATTGAGCCGCGGCATGGAGGAATGGAAAGCAAAGTGGAGTGTGGCTCAACGAAAAAAGTGCATTTATGACGAAACCCTAGAAATTTACCTTTTTTGTGCCATCTAAAGTGGCTATCCAATCCGTGAGCTTCTCAGCAAGGAACATCTCTATTTGTGGAAGAAACAGCAGCTAAAATGAGGTTCTGGAGAAGAATTCACGAAAGAAGACCTTTTGTAGAAGATAGGGCTGTGAGTGGAGGCCAGCTGTCAGCATTTTGGTAGCTCTTCACATTAGTGGCCAGCAGGCCACCAATTGTGGCTGGCCGTCCACTTCTTCTGGCCTGCTGTGCACCAGTGGTTGCCGGTCGTCCACTTGTGGGTTGGGCAGTTTTGGCAGCCTGATTTTGTCTTGATCTTTGTGTTTTGTGGCCTTGTTTTAAGTCTTTTGGTTTTGGCAAGTGTGCATATCTGTGTTTCAGTTGTTTTTGCTTTGCTTATTGAGTTGTATTTTGTATTTTGGTCGTTGGTTGTCTCATTACTCGATTAAGAACATCGTGCCAATACAAGTTTTTTCAAATTCAATTCCATGTCCACTTTTCATAAAAATTGCGAGGTTTTATTCCAATCATGGTTTTTACAAAAGGGAGTACAAGTTTCAAAAGCAAAACTAAAACCTATCTGAAGCTACACATGTGCTAAGCTACCAAACAAAAAGAAACTAAGCAAAAAGTACAAACATTACGCCAGCCATCTCAATCTCGAGAGGCCCTCTTTGTCTTCTTCCTCAGAGGGGACTCAAGGGCACTGTCTCCGTTAGCACCGCTGTCAGAATCAGACTCTGAGCCAGAGCCATTATTATCTCCACTCCCTGCCTTAGAGCCAGCCTTGGCGTCATCTTCGCTCTCGGACCCTGAGCCAGCATCATCACCCTCACTTTCAGATGATTCAGAATGTCGACTAACTGCTTCCTCGGAGTCGCTGGTCTTGGTATCATCATCACTCAAAACGGGCTTCGAGGGATTGCTCCGGCCTCAGGTACCCCTATCCCTACCTCGACCGCGACGCACATCTCAGCCATGTGCTGGGGCCTACTCTCTCTCTCTTTTCTGCTGCTGGAGGAGGTGCTGCCGGTACTGGTGCTGCTGCTACCACTGGTGCCCTTAGAATTTGGAAAAATAGGTGTCAACATATGAGTTACAATGTGTGTATTAGATACAGGCATAGTATGCAGAATGAGTGTCAAGCAAAAACCAGATACAATATGAGCACGGTGTATGAGTATAGTGTGCCAATGTAGCATATCAGTGCAGTTTGGGGAAGACTACAGTGGAAGTGCCAATGTATCGGTGGGAATATAATAGTGTGGTGCACAACAGATTTAGTAATAAAATACATGATGAAATAGAGGAAGCTACCTGTATATCGTGAAAACCAAGCTGCGTCTTTCCTCTCTGCACCATGCCGATCAGAGAGGTAACTAGCTCGAGGAGGCTCTCTGTATACTCTGTGGGTGCATGCAAGTGTATTTGGATGATCAATATCTAGAATAATCAAGATCTGAAATGGAAAATGTGGAGTGCAAATTGTAAAGTGTGGTCCATACCTGAGGTGCGCCTCGAGCTCTGACATACTCGTGCCCTGCCTCTGCCAGCTCGATCAGAATCTGGTAAGTTGTCCCGATCGGCCGCTAACATGTGAGAACAATGGGAATCTATGGCCAATCGGTCATCTGCCTAATGGGAGGGACCCCTTTGCTACCGACCTCAGCCTCTTGAGTAGCCTCCCCCGCCACGGGAGCACCTGCTGCCTCGCCCGCGCGAACGCCCATCAATGGGGCATAAGATGAGTCTAGATAAATGTCGCGTAGTCGCCTCTGCTCTGAAGAAGTCAGCGTCTAGGCCCACCATAAACAGGATAATCACTTTAATCGGGAGGCTATCTGCTGTCCTTATGGATACTGGGGGTGGCATGGGAATAACCGGGTCGGGCGAGCCTATGGTCTGGCGTATAAACTGCTCACTCAAAAACCAGGCTTGGCAGACTGGGCCCTCCAGCAAAATCTGGAATTAGAACGTAACCCATGCCTCGGTGTACTGGTCTCTCACACCAACTGACATCATTGCCCAAGGCTACCATGTGATTTGCAAATAGAGAATGTACAGATTGTTAGTTGTCATCAGTTGTCGAAGTATGAATTAGAGTAGTAGTAAAGCAAAAATGACTGTGAGTTTCGGGTTACCTCGCCAGCAACCACCGTGTCGAAGTATCGATGGAAGAAGGTGAAGGTCATGTTGTTGCGGCTCCGATACCAACACCGGCCGTCATATCGTCGTGAGTACAGCACCACGGGAGGAATCTCCTTCATAGGCTCTGGTGCCAGAGCCAAGAAGTAGGCATAAACCCACAATTGCAAGAAGAGGGTAGTGGTGTTAATGTGTGAACAGATACAGAAAGTGCAAAGTAGAAAACATAAATGCATGAACAGATACAGAAAGTGTAAAGCAGAAAGCACAATGTATGAACAGATACAGAAAGTGCAAAGCAGAAAGCACAAGTTGTAAATAGATATGAAGCAGAAAGCATGAGTGCAAAAGTAGAAAGGTGTGGTGCATACCTCCCAGGCTTTCCAGTAGCCTCCCATTTGCTCTCTTCTCATCCGGGGAAGTGGAGCTCATGTAGCCATAAAGTGTGGCGAGGCCAGCTCTACCTTAATCATAAAACCGGACCTGGGGCAGGGTCATGAGAGTGCTCAACAAATATAAGCCTACAGTGTTCCACTTGTTCGAAAACAAGTTGGTACCGAGAAGAAATATCAAGAAGCTTCAGGCATACTGCTCTACCTTCTCTGGTGTCTCAGGCTTGTTCCCGTGGAACTGCTCAGCAAACCAACTGTATCTCACCATCACTGGTCTGTATAGAGGTGGGCGCGCTCCCAGCAGGTGGATCCATGCTACCTCTCATTCACCCATGTTCGTGTCAAAGGGGATTGGATCATGCCCTACTCCTAAGCCTGTGAGCATGGCAAAGTCGTAGGGAGTCATCGTCATCTCCCCAGAGGGAAGAGAGGTGGAAAGAGTTAGTGGTGTCCCACCACCTTTCCATCAACGCTCCAAGAAGAGCTCGGCTAGTTATGTGCTGTGAAAGTCCGAAGTAGAATATGCCGAAGCCGACCTCGTCAATAAGGTCGCGAACCTCTAGAGGGAGCTTATAGTACCAGTCTCTCGCTGTCGTCGCCCCATATCCTCTATAAGAGCGGAGTCCCCCTGTGGCATAGAAAGAGTGAATCAAACAATGATAAAAGAGCATTCAGATGAAAAGTAGTGTAAGAAATGCAGTTAAAGGAAATGCAAGAAAGCATGAAAATAGAGTTTGTACCTCGATAGCGCTGAAGAAGAGATGAGAGTCCGGCTCCCTCAGTAGAACGTCCTCTGGTACGCCACCAATGAAATCGCTGAAGTGCCTGATGCCTCCAGGGAGTAGTAGGTGTGTGAAAGGATGATAAGTCATGGGATCAAAGGGTCGTACCCCCAGCAGTAGTGGCTCAGGCTCAAGCTTTGGAATGAACTCAGCCTTAAGATTAGCTGTGATGCCCTCCGCCGTTTCACCAGCCTCGGCAATCACCGGCTCCTCAAACTTGATATGGGGTGATAATGGAGGTGGAACCTCGGGAGGAGCACCATCATGAGGAATATCATCCGCTATCTAGAAAGTGGGTGAAAATGGGTGAAAAAATGAAGAAAAATGGAGAAAATAGGGTGAAAAAGTCTACCTTATGAGAGAGAAAATGGGAAAAAAAGTCCAAGTCTGGGAAAGTTCACAAAACCCGAGAGAAACACGAGGAGAACGAGCCTAAAGTGGTGAAAACTCGAGAAAAGTGACGAAATCAAAATTTGATCGGTTCAAAGTGTAGAGAATCAAGAGGGCTTCGCGAATAAAGTTTGCATGGGGCGTTGTAAAACGCGTATAAAGTGCAAATCTAGAGAGAAAAAACACCTAGAGAGAGAGAGGGAGGATTTTCGGACTTGGGTGTGTGTGCAAATGAAGTGTGGATGTGTATATTTAAAGACCAGAGGCAAAAGGACTTTTCTGCCCCCAAAATTGCATGGGTGGCCGGTAGGTGGCCGACGTCTTTCTCTTGTGGCCGGCAGGTGGCCGATGGTCCTCATCGGTGGCCTAGTTCTGTTTTATGCCTTTGTTCCTCGAGCAGTGTATGGAAGGTTCTCTTTTGGGTCCAGATTGATTCCTGAGGAACTTGAAATTGTGTTCCGGTGCGTGAGTGTGCTCCACTGGCCAATATGAAGGAGGTGTATCCTTTCGAGCATGTTGCAAAGCCTCCGAGGGGTAAATCGGAGGTTGTTACCGAATATCATTTTTGTTCACATGTTTGTTCTCTTCTATTGCATAGAATGTGGATTTCCATCCACACTTATGTTGCATGCGTGTCCTACATCATTCATGATTCACGCATAAAATATGCTTTTAGTTTTGCATTATACACTCTAGTTTCTTAGAACATGTTTTTGATTAACATCATACATCGGTTGTCTATCTTACATGGAATATGCGTTGTCATTGTATTGATTTGTAATCTTTGTACATCTATTGCTCTTGTTCACTTCGTGCGTCTATCGCACTTGTTCACTTCGTGCATCTATCGCGCTTGTTCATTTTGTGTATTTATCGCACGCTTTTATTTCATTGTGTACTTGTGGTACGGTCTCGCACCTTTTGTTTTCATCTCAGGATGTGTGAAACGCGGCCCTAGGTGGGTTTTGTCTCGAGACGCGTGAAACGCGACCCTGAGTAATTTTGCTTTTATCTCAAGACGCGTGAAGTGCGGTCCTAGGCAGGTTTTATCTCAGGATGCGTGAAACGCGACCCCGAGAAGTTCCTTTTCTTTATATCTTAGAACTTGTGAAGAGTGGCCCTGGGCAGATTTTATCTCGAGACGCGTGAAACATGACCCCAAATGGTTTCTTTTTCTCTATATCTCAAGACGCGTAAAGCGCGGCCCTGGGTGGGTTTTATCTCGGGACGCGTGAAACGTGACCTCGAGTGGTTTTCTTTTCTTTATATCGCAAGACGCATGAAACGTAGCCCTGGGCGGGTTTTATCTCGGGACACGTGAATCGCGACCCTGAGCGGTTTCTTTTTCTTTATATCTTAGAACGCGTGAAGCGTGGCCCTGGGCGGGTTTTTATCTCGGGACGCGTGAAACACGACCCTAAATGATTTTCTTTTCTCTGTATCTCAGGACGCGTAAAGCGCAGCCTTGGGCAGGTTTTATCTTGGGACACGTAAAATGCGACCCCGAGCTATTTTCTTTTCTTTGTATCTTAGGGCGCATGAAGTGCGGCCCTGGGCAGATTTTATCTCGGGACGTGTGAATTGTGGCCTTGAGCGGTTTTCTTTTCTCTGTATCTCAAGACGTGTGAAGCACGGCCCTGGGCGGGTTTTATCTCAAGACATGTGAATCGCAACCCTGAGCGGTTTCTTTTTCTTTGTATCTCAGGATGCGTGAAGCGCGACCTTGGGCGGGTTTTATCTCGAGACACGTGAAATACGACCTCGAATGGTTTTCTTTTCTCTATATCTTAGGGCACATGAAGCGTGGCCCTGGGCGGGTTTTATCTCGGGACGCGTGAAACACGACCCCGAGTGGTTTTCTTTTCTCTGTATCTCAGGACGTGTGAAGTACGGCCCTTGGCGGGTTTTATCTCAAGACGCGTGAAATACGACCCTGAGTGATTTTTCTCTTCTTCTCATCGTTTCAGTGTGATTAGAGTATCTCGAGATGCATGAAACCTGGCCCTGGACGATTTTGCTTTTATCTCAGGATGCGTAGAAAGCAACCTTGAGTGGTTTTCATCTTGGGATACGTGAAACGTGACCCCAAGCGGTTTTGTTTCTCGGTTTCTCAAGGCGCGTGAAATGCGACCCTGAGCGGCGTTTTCTTTCCTCGTCTCGCGTTTTGGCGTGGTTAGAGTGTGTTTTAGATCTTTTTGCATGGAACCTGTGTTGGTTTTAAGCTTGAAGCTGCTCATTCATATGTTGTTATCTTGTTATCGCTTATTGCATTTGTTATTGCTTATTACGTCATCTTGCATGATAATGAGTTTTCAAAATAGTCGGCTTCGCAAAGCGTGTGAGTCCAGCTTCAAAGTTTCTTTGTGTATATCATTTGCATCTTACCTTAGAACTACACTGGTTTGATTCTTTGCAAAGGGATACGTAGGTAGCTCGCGAGCGCAACCATTTCATTTATGTCTTGATTGTTTGCTCAAGTCTTACGGTCTTGTCAAAATGAGTCATCTTCGGGTTTTAACATTCACTCGCATCATTTCATGACTTCGAGTTCTGTCAAAGAGAGGCAGCTGTAGACACCCCATTTTTGACCGCCCTCACAACTTGGGCGCCACCGCTTGCGCACCCAATGATGAATTGTATGTGTTTGTCAAGTGCTCGAAGTCCTCAACAGAATGCCAAACTTTGAGCCCTCGAACCCTACACACTTTTTGCTTGGTTTTTGGACCAAAAAGGCAGTTTTTCAAGCCTAAAAAACCTTGGAACCTGTTGGCCACCACTGTGGGCTGCCGGCCACCAATGTAGGCTGGCCTGCTTGCCAGCATTAGTGGCCGGCCAGCCACTTATGTAGTTTTATAGATATTTTGGCAGTGTAGACCGCTCGGAATTTCGCTCTCCGCGGGCAAGGGCGCGAATCGTTTTGTTTTTAGCTACTACAGTTCGGACTCGTGTCACGGTTCTGAATCTAATCTCAAAAAGTGCAATGCAAGATCGATAAATCACCAAAGAGTCCAAATTCGGCAAATCATTTTGGAAAATCGATTTTAATAAAGAAGTGCCAAACATGGACTGCTTTGCCAGATACAGAGTCGCCACCTAAATGTTTTGTTTTTGGGAAATTTAGGAAACCCTGACTCGTGCCTAAGGCCACGTGTCCGTCATCACCAAAGTTGCCTCGGCTCGGGAACTTGGGTACAAGAGGGGAAGGTCATGCAATGAGCACCCCCGCTCGCCCGATCAAAGATCGGCCTTTACTAACATGATATTTTGTTTTTGAAAACATATGTGTTCTTATTCCGGTTATTAACCTAGAATTACTATGTGATGCGCACAACATACAAGTATAGACTAGATCGCCTAAGTTGGAACAAAACATTTCATGTCCGTTTGTTTGAAAACGGTTTAGAGGTGCTACTCGCAAGTAGGCTAAGTTATGGATTTTGCCACCCTCAAGTGGGCTTGGAAAATATGATTTTGCCACTCTAAAGTGGGCTTAAAACACACATTTTGATGAATTGTTCCAATTCAAGCGATCCAACGTTCACCTACAGGCATTCAAGTAGTTAATCACTTAAGCAGTTAGCCTCATGGCAAGCATGCTAACATGGCAACATACACATCTCATGCAGTATGCTAAAGCGTAAACACTCACAGTGTACTCCAAGCCAAAACAGAGAACTAGTTGAAAATCATGCATGATCCTAGTTCATGTTAAGATGGCTAATGCAACACATGCGAAAAATACAACTAAGATAGGCTCGGCTACCTAAGATGGCATATGAATGCAACTTGATAACATGTATTTAATTTGGAATTGAAATACAATGCAATTAGTATGATGCGCCAAGCCCGGTGCATGCAAGACAGATGAATGGATGCACGCATGCAAACATAAGGATGCTAATTAAAACATGCCCTAAAACTAACCATCGAAAATTGGTAAATAAAAGGGAAAAAGAAATGGGGTTTGGAAGACATGCATCATACATATGCACACTTATTACAACAGTTGTGCCCTCTCGACGGAGGGTCCGAATAATAAGCTAACTAGCTAATCTAAGCTAATTAAACTAACTAATCTAATTAATCTAATTAAACTAATTATTACACAACAAATTGAATAACTAGCTACAACTAATTATTACACAACTTTAATTAATTAACAAATTAACTAAGTTAGCAACTAACTAAACATGTAAACTATATGAAGTGGGCTGCTTCAGCTCTGCCTTGAATGATAAAGGATGCATGCTCGGTCGCCTTGCTCGGAAATTCATTGCAATGCCCCAATTTGCCTCTGTTTGCATTTGTTCTCAGAACTCTGCACAAAGCTCCAGATAGCTTCTATTCCATCTTGGGGACTCCTAGAAGGGTGGCCGACCAGTTTATGGTGGTGTAGACCACCTGCCGACCAACCAACTTTGCTGGAGACCATAAAAAGTGGTCAGCCAGCTAGTTTAACTGGTCTGCCGACCACTTTTTGCTGCACTCTTCTAGTTTGCTGCAACAGAGAACAAGAAAGGGCATGGCAATGCATTTGCAAGATATGTGTGTACAACTACTCTCCTTATTATTTCTCAAGCTCAAGGGAGTGTGGTTCCCGATTCTCGGGCCACCAACCGAGCATCGCAATGCACGGTGGCCGAGAAGCCAAGATTGTATAATCAATATGGATGAATGCACAAAGAAAACACATAAAGCCTCAAACTCTATCATGCATGATCAAGAGGGTCGGCGACCGAGAATTGAGGCACGTTTCATCACTTCAAGTATGAAACGTCCCTCGTTTCTCGTGTTTGGATTAATTCTCTATCCAAACACAATGCAATGCATGCATACATAATGCAATGAGACAAGCATGCAAATATCATGGAATGCAACAAGCATGCAACAACATGCAAAATGGACTTAAACCGAATACGGACATACCTCAATCATGCCCAAAACAGTGGCCAAAACTTAACAAAACCTAGGCACAAAGAGCATGGAATGCACATTCAACTCATGGTTCGTAAGCAAGGCATAAAGGCACAACTCGTAGACGCAATTAAAGAGTGACATGCATGCGAATATGGCAATGCTACATGCTCTAAAATGAGGTGTTAAATGATGCCAAATCATCCAAACAACACAAATGAGGCATGCTAGAAGGCCTAGAGCATGAAGCTAGTTAAGAGCAATACACAAGGAGCATGCAATACTAAACTTAAACCACTGAACCAGCTTTGGACAGAGCTTAACCATGCCAAGTTAAGGGTCAAGAACATGCTGAAATGGAGCTCAAGAGCTTAGGAAAACATGCATGCACATTGGCTCACAAACAAGGCATGAAGGCACAACTTTCAAACACATTGAAATAGTGAAACATGAGAGAGTATGGCCACATTACACACACTGAAATCATGTTAGAGATGAGGCCAAAGCATGCAAACAACTCGAGTAAGCCATGTTAGAGACCATGAAACTCAAAGCTAGTGAGCAAAAATGCACTAAGGCTATACAAAGCAAAGCATGCATGACCCAAAGCACTTAAAACAGAGCTTAAGCATGGCAAAATATGGACAAAAGCTTGCTGGAGTTAAGCCCAAAACATGCTAGAATGATGGTCAAATGCAAGATGCATGTTGAGCTAGTGAATGGAAATGCACTACAAGTGCAAGGAGCATGCAAGATGCTATCAAACAAAACCAAAATAGAGCTAAGGCATGGCAAAACAACACCAAAAACATGCTAAGATATGGCCAAAATGGACTAGCAAGACATGCTAAAACATAAGGCATACAAGGCTAGTTTGTGAGGATTACACTACAAGTGTAAATAGCATGCAAAGGGTGACCAAACCAAGCCAAAATAGAGGTACGTCATACTGAAATAAGGCCAAAAATAGGCTGAGATGGAGCCAACATATTCTAGATAAACATGCTCAAGCATGAGGCCAACAAAGCAAGTAACCAAGATACAAGGAGAGGGGATGACCCCCCTCCTATTTGGGACCTCAAAACACCCTTTCCACCACTGAAATTCCTATGAGTTTCAGTGGTGAGAAGGTCCAAAAGAGGTGGTCCCAATGGCTTTAAAAGATAGCTCAAAACAAGGCCAAATAAGGCACCAAGGGGGGTAGACCACCCCCAACACAAACAAAGCCTTAAACAATCATAACAAACACTTGAAAATGAAGCTTTTTACAGTTGAAAACTAATCCAAACAAAGCATGCAAAGATGGCTAGGAGAGTAACCAAAACAAAGCTTAAAAAGGGAAAAAGGGGTTACCCTTGAAGCACTGCAACAGTAGCACCTTTTACAGCCCAAAACCAGCTTTTTAGACTCAAATACCACCTCTAAGAGTCTCAGCTCAGATATGGTGGTGTGTGGCTAAGAGTTGTGGTGTAAAAGTAAAGAAACAACCCACTTTAAGGCACCAATATAGAGAGAGAGGGAAATATAGAGAGGGAGATATATGTATAGCTCCAAAGGAGTTTTTCTGAACCTGGAAGAGGGAGAGGGAGCCTCCCTCTTATAGAACTCTAAGCTTCAAGCTTCTTGGAGAAGCTAGAAGCTTGGTTAAATCCCTCCATACACGTGTATGGAGGATGCAGTCTGTGTCCTCCAGCTGGCACAGCTGGCATCCACAGACTGTGTAAAATCTGTAGGAAAGCTGCTGACCACTTAAAGTGGTCGGCCAGCTACTTACACTGGTCGGCCGACCAGTGGAAATGGTCTCCAAGGAGAGAAAGTGGTTAGCAGGGGGGGAGGTGGTCTCCACCAAGAAAGCAAGGTGGTGGTGTGGTGGGAGACCACTTTTGGTGGTCCAAAGACCACCAAGACCAGTTGGCCGACCAAAAAACTGGCTGGTGGGAAGAAAAGTGGTTTACGGGGAGAGAAACTGGTTTCCCACCCTTATTCCACCTTCCAAACAAGGAAAACAAGGTTTGTGCCAAAAACAAACCAAAAAGGATGCAAGACAAAAGTCCGGGGAACAAGGCGCGCAGCCAAAAGCCTCAAAAACTAGTCTCTGACCACAAAAGGTGGTCTCCAAGACCTCCGTGCCCCTCTAGACCAAGGCAAGAAGGCATGGTTCGAAAACCAGGCCAAAAGGAAAATGATAAGCGGTTCCGAGACAAGGCGCGCCGCCGAAGACTCTGGAAACCGAAAACTAGCCTACGAGAGGGAAAAGTGGTCTCCGACCACAAAAAGTAGTCTCCAAGACTTCTTTGTTCCTCCAGGTAAGGTCAACAAGGCTTGGTCCATAAACCGAGCCAAAACACAAAGAGTTTAGAGGCTCGGAGGCAAGGCATTTAGCCGAAAACTCTGGAAACTCGAAATGAGCACAAACATGTGCAATCATCGAGCGCTCAAACGATGACGTCTGAGTGTTAAGGTCGGTCAAAAATGGGGTGTCTACAGTTGCCCCTCTTTGACAAAACTCGGAAGTCAAGATGTGACGGGAGTGAATGTCAAAGCCCAGAGACGACCCATTTTTGACAAGGCCAAAGACTCAGACAAACAGGCAAGATAACAAAGAGATGCGCCCGCAGGCAGGGGCAGGATGCAAATGACATGCACAAAACCGAACATAACTTATGATCATGCAAAGAGGACTAATCTCACCCGGAGTTCCTCTGACTGAACTGCACATACAACAAAGTCTGGTTGTGCCAGCTTCAAATGAACCGTACATACAATATCGTGCCTGCACAAAAAAAAACTTTGACAGATACAATATAGTAGAAACACATGTAGGTAGAACGCACATAACAATGCAAGTGAAAAGGTTGCATGACAATACAAGCGAAACGGGCGCATAACAAGCAGGTCGAACATGCATAACAATGCAGGTGAACAGGTGCATAATAATGCAATTGAAAAGTGCGTGACAATGCAAGTAACGTGCGTGACAACACAAGTTAAAGAGGGTGCATAACAATGCAAGTAACGTGCGTGACAACGCAAGATATTGTGCATGACAATGCGAGTAATGTGCGTGACAACGCGAGTTAAAGAGGGTGCATAACAATGCAAGTGACGAGCATAACAATGCAAGTAACGTGCGTGACAACGCAAGAAAGATGTGCATGACAATGCAAGTAAGACGTGCGTGACAACGCAAGTAGAGTGTGCATGACAATGCAAGTAGAATGTGCGCGACAATGCAAGTGAAGAGGGTGCATAACAATGCAAGTAACGTGCGTGACAACGCAAGTAAAGTGTGCATAACAATGCAGGTAACGTGCGTGACAACGCAAGACAGATGTGCATAACAATGCGAGTAACGTGCGTGACAACGCAAGTGAAGAGGGTACATAACAATGCAAGTAACGTGCGTGACAATGCAAGATAGATGTGCATAACAATGCGAGATATTTGTGCCTAACAATGCAGGTAACAAGCATAACAATGCGAGATATTTGTGCATAACAATGCAAGTAATATGCGTGACAACGCAAGATAGATGTGCATAACAATGCGAGATATTTGTGCATAACAATGCAGGTAACAAGCATAACAATGTGAGATATTTGTGCATAACAATGCAAGTAACATGCGTGACAACGCAAGTTAAAGTGTGCATGATAATGCAAGTAATGTACGTGACAACGCAAGGTAGATGTGCATAACAATGCGAGTAACGTGCGTGACAACGTGAGTAAAGAGGGTGCATAACAATGCAAGTAGCGTGCATAACAATGTGAGAGAAATGATGTGCATAACAATGCGACGAATGATGTGCATAATAATGCATTTTCAGTGTGACTTCAAAAGCATGTTTGAAACAAAATGCCGAATAAGGAAATACTAGCCTTAAGGAGAGCAATTTAATCGTAACCTCCGATTTACCTCTCGGAGGGGTCACAATGCACTAAAAAGGATACACCATGCTCTTGACGAGTAACGATGAGCCATGCATCGAAGACTTGAATTGAAGTTCCGGCGGGACATTTTGAGCCGAAAAGTGTACTTTCCTTGCACTTTCTTGAGGACTGAGGACTCCAATCATCACCAAAACACATAAGGAGGACAATGGGACCCTAAAGACCACCCCAGAAGGGCTGCCGACCACATAGGCTTGTGGCCGACCACTTTTTGTCCACCCAAGTGGTCGGCCGACCAGAAAAACTGGCTGGCTGACCAGTTTACACAACTTCGGGACAGTTTGGCCTTTTCACATGGAGATCTTTAAAAACTCAACTCCAAAGCACTTTTCCTCACACATCCACTGCCGAAATACATTCTTCTTCCTTCCTAGACCCATTTTCTTCTCAAATCCACACTTTATACTCGTTTTCCAACACCTCGCGCGAAGTTGATTCGCGAAAACTTTCGATTTTCTTCGTTTGAACTGATCAGAATTTGTTTTCGGAGCTTCTTTCTCCATTTTTACCACTTGAGGTATGTTTTTCTCGAAGTTTAGCACCTTTTCCCGGGCTTTGACTTTTGTTGACTTTTTCTCTTCCCGAGAGTTGACTTTTGTTGACTTTTTGCAATTTTGGCTCATTTTTGCTCATTTTGCACCTTTTTTTTTTTCTTCAGATGGCTAACGATATTGCATACGGCGGAGGTTTTCCACGAGTAGAGGATGAGCCCGACATTATGCCACTACCTCCGAGGATTCAGCCGTTCGACCTAGAGAGGTATTACCTGTAGGAGCACATACTACCTCCCAGCACCTTCCATCATTTCACCGATTTTGCGCGGCGAGCGCCCGCAGACTTGCTGTTATGGGAGCCTGAGTCCCACTTATCTCATCAGGCGTGCGAGGTGCGTACTTCACTTTTACATTTTCTGCGATGTATTTTGTATTTCTTGCACATTTCATGCTTTCGCTATGTATTTTACCTGCTCGTTCTGAACACATTTACATACACAGTGCTTCTGCTTGTTCTGACCATAACTCATGACACAACATCTTGTTCCTTAGGCACACAGCTCATACATAATACTCTTCTCACTTGGCACACAGCTCATAACACAGCATTCTATTCATTTGGCATACAGCTCAAACATAACACTCTGTTCATTGGGCACGCAGCTCACAACACGGCATTCTTTTCATTGGGCACATAGCTCAAGACACAGCATTCTTGTTCGTTGGGCACACAGCTCAAGACACAGCATTCTGTTCATTCTGAACACACAGTTCATAACACAGCATTCTGTTCATTCTGAACACACATCTCATAACACAGTACACTGTTCAATCTGAACACACAGCTCATAACACAGTACACTGTTCATTCTGAACACACAGCTCATAACACAGTATTCTGCTCATTCTGAACACACAGCTCATAACACAGTACACTGTTCAGTCTGAACACATAGCTCATAACACAGTATTCTGCTCATTCTGAACACACAGCTCATAACACAATACATTGTTCATTCTGAACACACAGCTCACAACACAATATTCTTCTCATTTTGAAATTGAATACATCTGTTCATTCTGAACGCAGGTGACTTCCCGTTTCACACGGGGTTATGGATCGATCATCACGAGGGAGTGGTATATGGAGCTCCCATACGCTGTCCGACATATTGTAGATGAGGCGGGGTTCGGCCCATTTTGCATGGGGTTGTCGCGTCATCCGGCGAGCAGGACCCTTCTGGGTGCACTTGTAGAGAGATGGTGGGACACCACCAACTCCTTCCATTTCTCTGCTGCTGGGGACATGACGATGACCCCGTATGACTGCTCGATGTTGACGGGCCTCGACGTGGCAGGCCGGCCGATCCCATACGATATTGATATGGGTGAGTGGGAGGCGGCTTGGACGTATTTGCTCGGAGACCAATCCCCGATCGATAAATCATTAGGCAGGGTCAGGTACACCTGGTTCGCTGAGCAGTACAAAAGGACTACGCCGGATACTTTTGAGGCCACACAGCAGTATGCCCGGGCATTTCTGATGTTCCTCCTCAGGACCACACTGTTCTCCGACAGGGGGAACACGGTTGGGCTTTATTTTCTCAGTGCTCTAGTAGACCTATCACAGGTCCGGCACTTTGATTGGGGTGGCGCTGGCCTCGCTACACTTTATTGCTACATGAGCGCGACCTCTCGCGGGCGGGGGAACATAGTAGGCAGCTACTGGAGAGCTTAGGAGGTACATTCTGCCCTCTTGGTTTACATTTTTGCTTTTCATTATACGTACACTGCACACTGCACACATTGCACTCATTACATTCTGTACTCTGCATTGTGCACTCAGCATTCTACATTTTTTGTATATTTTATATTCTGACAGCCATTGTCTTGCCTTTCACAGCTGTGGGTTTTTTCCCATTTCCCGACACTCGCCCCTGAGCCGGAGGTTGAGGCACCTCTAGATATACCAGATTCACGCAGATTTGAGGGTCGATGCCGGCCCAGGCCCCGGGAGACACTGCCATATCTCCGGCAGTTCTTTGACACCGTACGGGAGACCGAGGTAAACCAGAACTCTCAGTTCTTCATGCTTTCAGCTTTTGATTCATCTTGCATATCTATGACATCTAATCAGTTTATGCACTTGCTATCCGCAGATTACTTGGCAGCCTTGGTTAGCCATGCTAGGGTATTCTCGGTTCCAGTTCGCTGGGGCAGGGGGGCGCCTCCCAATACAAGGTTTTGTTTAAGGGACCAGTCGGCAGAGTTTGGTTTCTCGGGGATCGCTTCATGCGTCAGACGATGGGTAATCCTGCTCAGGAGATCCCCTCACCGTCTCCACTAGACATGCGATCTACAGAGAGCCTCACTCCCCAGGAGGTTGACGACCTTATGTTGGGTGTTGACGCAGTTCTTTTCCTGGAGGAGGGGGAGTACGCGACATATCGCCATACATACCTGATGCCTCCACTGACAAGTGTCCGTACCCCCACGAGGAGAGCTGCTGATATGCCATCATCGAGTCGAGTCCGAGCTGCAGACATCCCTTCGACTAGCCGGGCCAACACTTCGAGGGGTAGGGCTAGAGGGATGCCTCCCATTAGGCAGTGGGTTGGATGGCCAGATCTTCCGCCCGAGCTGACAGGCTGGCAGTATGGGACATCTTACCCGATTCCACTGGAGCCTTCATTGCCCGATCATCAATACGTTAGTGACCCTGACTCACCACTGGTATGTTCCACAGTTTTCATTTATCACTCAGATATTTAGACATTCATTCATCCACTAATGACTTGAACTTGTATCTGCAGCCTCCCAGAGAGTATACTGAGGGGTTACTTGGGGTGATGGCCTCACTCGAGAGTATGGTCCTGCGGAGGGAGACGCTGCTGTACGCCTCCGGCATTCCGGTATTTTTCAATTTCCTTGTATTTATCATACTTCTGATGACATATTGAAACTGAACATTTCACCATATTGATTCACTACATGTGTAGAGCACATCTGACACATCACATTCACATACTACATCTGCATGCACTCACTCCACGCATCATTCTTGCATCTGATATACATACTCTGGCTGATGTATTCAAACTGCCTTTTCAGGTTACACCGCTACAGCCCGGGCCATCTAGGCCTTCACGAGCAGCTAGGAGAGGGGTCTCAACTCGCGGCCGAGGGGGGAAGCAGAGCACCTACCAGACAAGATGACGAGTCAAGCGAGGAGGAGGAGTCAGCGCATCCTCAGTCAGAGACATCTGCAGGCAGAGATGACGACTCTGGTTCCAGTTCTGAGGGCGGAGGCAACGCCGAGGAGGATTCTGAGGATGGCGGCTCTGATTCAGATGGTGGTGCTAGTGGTGCAGAGGTTGCTCAGCCGAAGAGGACGAAGAGAGCCTCTCGATCTTAAGTCAGATGGCACGGATGCAGATGTTTTGCTTTATTTTCTTTTTACTAGTAGTTGTAGCACATTGTACAGCGTTAGGCAGTTTTATTTTCTTTAAAACTTGTACCCTGTTGTAAAATGTTGTAAACAGAAAACATAATGGAATGAAAACAGCTTTTTGTTCAAAAAGTGTTGTATTTGTATTCTGAGCATCGCATCGTATCATTTTGCACAAAAATGAAAGTGAATGGAAATTGAACATTGTGTATTGCCGAGTCAGGTAGTGGACCAACGTAACAAACTAAACAACTTAACAAAAATAACTCGATAAACAATGAGCAACAACTTGATAACCAAAGAGTAACAACTCGATAAGGAAAACTCAACAACTCGATAAGCAAATGCATATTGGATAAACAAAGTGACAGAACGCATCCGAAACAGAGGTAAACTCAGACCTTCAGCACTCTCAGCACATAGGAAGGCTAAGGACTCTCTTCGGGAGACAAGAAATAGCTGCAGGCCACCTTTTTGCTCATGGCCGACCACTTTTTTGGTCTGCAGACCAGAAAAAGTGGCTGGCCGAGCAGAAAAAGTGGCTGGCCGACCAGTTTTCCTGGAGACCTCCAGATTCTTGCCACATGTCCTCTAAACAGTGCCTTATCCTCCATAAAGGTTCCAGTTTCGTGGTTCCCTCATTCTAACTCAGTTTTGCACCAAATGGAGGCATTTCTTGTCTAAAATCTCACAAATTGGATTGTTACCTTGGATGGCTCGGAAAAGTTGAATTTCCGAGGCTTTGGCATAAATGCACTATTCATGCTGAGTCGCACCCCGCTGCGTTTTCCGTTCCTCCATGCCGCGGCAAGGTGTTGGAATCCGGTAACTCATGTTTTTAGCTTCGGCGGACAAGAGATATGTCCCACTTTCGAAGACTTCCAAGCTTTGATGGAATCCGAGTGCAATGAAGAAATCTTGCCCCAGTTCCTCTTCGGCCACGTCCAAGCTTTGGGACGGATGTGTGGGCTTACTATGCATGACGCTCGGTCTTTGATCAGCGATGGGAAATTGGACATCCCCAGCTTGATTCATCAGTTTTCTGATGCCGGTGACCGCGACGATCATCACTAGCAGGGTTTTCGGCGACATGCCCTTTGCTTATGCATGTTGTCTCCTTTCTTGCTTGCCTTAGGCTCCGGAGGGTCTAGCGTCCATTTGATTGAGGTTACCCAAGGCCTAAAAGAGGGTAAGAGTTGCATTGCCATGTCACTAGCTGAGACACTTATGGGCTTGGATGCTTTCCATCGCCGGGAGACGATTAGATCCGCGAGGAGTCCACTACTACTGCAGGTAATGTTTCCCACCCTATCTCACATATATTTCTCACATCACTCGGTCCTCAGGCTCGGTTTTTTCTCTTAAAACCCTTTTCTCGCTTTTCTCTCCACGTACACCTCTCTATTCTTTAATCTCTCATTTTTCATCCCTCCCCAGATATGGTTGATGGACAAGTTGAAGGTTGTGGACTCATGCCCAGTATATTCAGCTCGCGGCTATTTCTTCCGGCGACGTCTAGTCGATGCCCCTGATGAGGGATAGTGGTGCGAATGGATGTGCAGTTTGTCTGCCACCGACATTGCTTGGCACTGCCCCTAGCTCAATCTACCGGCGATGAGTTACAGCATGTCTCGCCAGCCCGGGATTCAGTTGATCAGCCTGACACACTGTGTCTTTTACTTCCCATTCCGATTCCGGCGCCAGTTTGGACATGATCAAACTCGTCCGGAAGGAGAGATAGAGTACCCTGCCGCATTTCCAGTCCGAGGCGCACAGCTAGCTCGGTATGCCACAGCATGGAGGACGAGAGAGCTTCTGGTCCCCGCTCCCACTTTTGGTTGCACCCTTTCGGATGAGTGTATAGCTTGGCTTGATGAAGAGGCATAGGTTGGGCCTACTTTGGCATTAGAGGCTTCCACAAGCTCTGGGAGGGGGCACAGGAACACCTGACTATGCCCCGAGTTTATTGCTTTAATCAGTACTTTCAAGTTTTCTTTATGAATGTAATAAAAAGCAACTTCAATTTGTATTCAAGAGTAGGAGAACTCTGTACTGAAATCAATGTAATTGAAGGTTGTGGGTATTGAAAATTTTTCGTTTGGTCCAAAAATGGTCTAAGTCGTAAAAAGATTAATTAGAGCAAAATCAACTTTTATTAAAACTTTTCAAAACTATTTTCGATATGGATCACAACTGGACACGCCCGAGATCTATCACTGAGATGTACAACCTCGGATCCCAGCAATTGGAAAGTTGCCCCTAGTCTAAATAGCACTGTATTGGAGATCACAACCGAGCTCTTGAATACAAAATAAACAAAGATGACCAACATGATCACACGGACAAAGTTGATTTAGAAGTGTTTATGGCTGGACTTTAGAATGAAGTTGCCTACGTATCCCAAATATGGGAATCAAGCCTTACATAGTTCGGCTGAGGTTCACTCGTGTATTAACCCTCTCCTTTTGCGCTCTAACTTTTGCCAAGGCCGCCCTTTCTGGGTTTTCAACCTTGCGAGCTCAATTTTTATAATTTCAAAATTTTCATGCTCTAACTTTTGCCTAGGTCGCCCTTTCGGGTTTTTGGCCTAGCGAGCCACTCAGGGGTAGTATTTCTTCAATTTGTCCATGTTGATCGGCTGGGAGAAGTCTAGGCCATCTAGGGTCCATCAGAACGACAACTCCACCCGACCAGATAGACTTGATGATGTAAGGGCCAGTCCAATTGGGTCTGAACTTGCCCCTAGGGTCGTGGATGGGAGCTCGGTTGTCTTTGAGCACTAGATCCCCTTTCTTCAAATTCCTGGACTTAACCTTTTTGTTGAAAGCCCGGGCAATCCTTCGTTGATAACCCTGGACGTGATGCAGTGCTTTTAGCCTTCTTTCATCAAAGAGCATGAGTTCTTCAAACCTGCTTTGCTGCTAATCAGCTATCTGACACTCAGCCAATACCCATAATGACGGAACCTAAACTTCGATAGGCAGAACAGCCTCCATCCCATAAACCAATGAATACGGAGTTGCCCCAGTAGAAGTCCGAATTGAAGTCCGGTAGCCCCAAAGAGCAAATGGTAGCTTATTTGGCCAGTCCCTGTAGGTTTCCACCATCTTCTGCAGAATGTGCTTGACGTTCTTGTTGGCGGCCTCAACAGCTCCGTTGGTTTGTGGCCGATATGTAGATGACTTATGGAAAGCCACGTTGTATTTCTCCAACAAGTCGATCACTTCCTTCTTGAAGTGGGAACCATTATCCGAAATAATCTCATTCGGGACCCCGTAGCGACAGATGATGTTGTTTCTGATGAGCTTAGCAACGTGCGATGCCTTCAATACCGCGTAAGATTGGGCCTCAACCCACTTTGTGAAATAGTCTATTGCTACCAGAATGTACTCATGCCTGTTGGACCCCTTCGGAGTGACAGCCCTAATCACATCAATCCCCCAGACTGAAAACGACCACGGCGAAGTCATGTTGTACAGCTTTGACGGCAGAATGTTTATGTGATTTGCATGGATTTGACATTTGTGGCATCGCCGGACAAAGCCAATACAATCCTCCTCCATGGTTGACCAATAATAACCCTGTCTAAGGATCTTCCGGGCTAACATCACCCCGCTCATGTGCGCTCCACACTTTCTTCCACGGATGGCCTCCATCAGGCGCTTGGACTCTTCAGCATCAACACACAGTTTTTGCATCCCGAGATGACCTCTCTTGTACAGTTTACCCCTGTAGACGATGAATTGAGCAGCCATTCTTCTAATTGCCCTCTTATCCTTGGCATTTGCCCCTGGTGGATACGCTTCCTTCTCCAAGAAGTTCCAGACGTCGTAATACCAAGGATTTTCATCTTGTACCTCATCTATGGTAGCAATCAGCTCGTAGGCCGGCACGAATTTCTGTTCGATGATGATTGGACGCATCCAAACTCCGAAAGGGATGTCTATCATAGAAGATAGAGTTGCTAATGAATCAGCGAACCTGTTGTTCTCTCTTAACAGATGAACGAAATTTAGTTTCTCAAACTGAGGAATCAGAACATCCAAGGTGTGGTGATAGATTCTCATCTTTTCTTCTTTAATTGTCCAATCTCCTTTAGCTTAAGATACAACAAGGTTTGAGTCCCTGATGACATCCAACCGTTTTGCCCCTAGTTCCAGGGCGGCTTCTAGTCCAGCAATACATGCCTCGTACTCTGCCTCATTGTTCGACACTTTGAACTGGAGTTTGAATGCTAGAGGTATAAGGGAATTGTCGGGTGCTATCAGCAACACCCCTATCCCATACTCGTATTGGTTTGACGCTCCGTCAAAGTACATCGTCCAAGTCTCTTCTTCGATATGCAGAATGGCCTCGTCTGGGAACAGATACTCAACTGCTTCGTCCCCTTCAACTGGGTGATCGGCTAGGAACTCCGCTACCGCTCTCCCTTTCACTGACTTGCGCGTCATGTACTTCAGATCAAACTCGGAAAGCAGAAGCAACCAACGAGCTAGCCTACCCGTAAGTGCCAGTTTCTCAAAGAGATATTTGATGGGATCTAATCTCGAAACCAGTATTACGGAGTGAGCTAACAGGTAGTGCCTCAGCTTCTTGGTAGCCCATACCAAAGCCAGACAAGCCTTCTCCAGCAGAGTGTAGCGGGTCTCGTAATCCATCATTTTCTTGCTCAGGTAGTAGATAGCCTTCTCCACTTTGTCCTCAGACTCTTGTGCAAGCATGTAGCCCATTATTGTTTCAGTCACTGAAAGATACAGAATCAACGGTTTCCTCGGCTCAAGCGGTGACAACACAGGTGGGTTCTGTAAGTATTGCTTGATCTGTTCGAAAACAACTTGGCATCGGTCGTCCCATTGGAACTTCTTTCCTTCCTTCAGGAGACCAAAGAGTGGTTCACAAGTCAAGGTTAATTTTGCAATAAACCATCTTATGAATTGCACTTTACCCAGAAAGCCTCGCACTTTCTTTTCAATCCTTGGTGGTGGCATTTCTAGGATAGCCTTGAATTTGGAAGGATTGACCTTGATACCTCTCTGTGTGATCAAGAACCCCAGCATTTTCCCGGTTGTAACACCAAATGTACATTTCTGAGGATTCAACTGCAACCGATACTCTCTGATCCTTTTGAAGAATTTTTGCAAGGCGGTGTAGTGGCCCTCTTTTTCCTTGGACTTGACAATCATGTCGTCCACGTACACCTCAACCTCTTTATGGATCATGTCGTGCAAAATTGTGGTCGCAACTTGTTGACACGTAGCCCCAGCATTCTTCAGCCCAAACGGCATCACCCTATAACAATAGGTTCCTCACGGGGTGGTGAAAGCAGTCTTCTCCCTGTCTTCGGGTGCCATCAAAATTTGATTGTAGCCTGAAAACCCATCTATGAACGAAAGCAGCGCATGCCCAGCAGTAAAGTCCACTAATTCGTCGATATGCGGCAGAGGAAAGTCGTCCTTCTGACTGGCTTTGTTCAAATCCCTGAAGTCCATACATACCCGAATTCTGCTGTCCTTCTTTGGCACCGGAACTATATTGGCCAACCAAGTTGAGTATTCAGCAGGAACCCTGTGTCAATTTGCTTGGTGACCTTTTCTTTGATCTTTAGAGCCCAGTTCGGGCGAATCCTTCGGAGTTTCTGCTTAATAGGTCGGGCCCCTGGGTCAAGAGAGATCTGGTGCTGTACAATCTCAGGATCAATTCCAGGCATGTCTTCGTAGGACCACGCGAAAACGTCTTTGAAATCTTTTAATAAAGCGACTAAGCGTTCGTGCTCCTCAGAAGACAACGTGGACCCGATCTGGACCAGCCGCGGGTCCTTCTCAATACCAACGTTAATTGTGGTGATTTCATCAACCAAGGGTTTTACAAACCTCTCCTGCTCTTGATCAAGCAAATATTGCAAACCGGAGGAATTTCTTCCTCGTCGTTTTCATCAAATTTTGAAAGTCTTGATTAATGAAATAAATTAAGGGCACAGAAAAGTACTCGGAAACCACAGCCGTACCATTCTCATTAATAACGTTCAGTCTATCTGATTCCTCTGTTACAACAGACTCAAAGGAAAAAGAAAAAGATGACCTGGACAGGACAGTGGCATCCGGGTTGTTACCCCTAGGAATACCGGACTCAGACTCAGACGAGCTGGAACCTGATTCCGACTCCACAGACTCGGTGGAATCAAATTCCAGCTCACTACCTGACCCGGTGCTGCTCGATAAAAAGCCCTCCTCGTATTGCCAGACGAGGGAGGGTGCGATGGATGCATCTAGAATGTTCGAAGGTGGGCCTACAGCCGCTTCATTCCCAATCATGAACACTGAGAAGTCATCCCCCAAGCACTCCTGTACGATCTGAGGATCTGAGAGTAGACAAGCCGGTGCTACCCCCATTTCAATCTCTGTGCTCTCGAAATCCTCCTCCTTGCACTGTCCAGCCTCAGCTGGTGGGTCTGTCCGTTCTTCGGCAACGTCATCCCCGGATAGTTGCAAGTCAAAGAAAATCTCAAACCCCGGCAAGCGTCGCCTCTCTGCATTTAGCCATGGCTCTGGGAAGCCGTAGAATGGGAAGTCTTCCCCCTCCCGAACAAAGCGTCCGCTCAGGGTACCCTGGATAGGCCGGTGCACCAACTCATAAGGCTTCCCGACTTGCTTTGCTCTGGCTCGTCCGGCCATCTCCTTTCCTTTCCTCACCCAGTCCTCCTTGGTAGGCAGATAACCTAAGCCAAAGATATGTGGGTTATGTGGCATGTCGGCCGATGCTGCAATGCCTTTCCGGCCACTGCACCCTAATCCCATCCCGGGGATATGCTAGAGCTTGTTCATAAGGTAGACAGACTGTGCGCTGACGTATAGCCCCTCATCAACAGCGAGAATGTTCTGTACAACCCGAGCCTCAGCTAGGGTGAACCCTGACAAAAACATATCCTCCGCGCCATGCTCAATCTCCAGAACTGATGTAGAAACCTTTGGCGGTGGATGGATCGAAGAATTTCCAAAAACGATGGCCATCTCCTTCCCGTGGGGATACTTCAGCATTTGGTGCAAGGTGGAAGAGACGGCTTTCACATGGTGCAGCTACGGCCGCCCTAGGAGTAGATTGAAGGTTGCGGGAACATCCAAGACATGAAACTCGATGTCCCACTGCCCTGGACCAACCTGAGTCCGAATCTGTACAGTCTCCATCACCTCTCGGTTGGTATTGTCATACGCCCGTATCACCTGGGCAGTAGGCACAAAATCCGCAGGCTTCAACCCGATAGCATATGCCGTTCTCGACGGACACACGTTGATAGCAGATCCTGTGTCAACAAGGACCACCGGCACCCATTTCTCTCTACACTCGACAGAGATATAGAGTAGTTTGTTATGATTTGAGCCCTCAGGCGGCAGTTCCTTGTCAGTGAAGGTCAATGTCGGGGAAGCTCCTCCTGGAAAAACCAACCCTACCAACTGTTCAGGCGTGGTATCGATTGAAAGTTTGGCCTAGTCCATTGCAGAAAGGACAGCTTGTCTGTGAACTCTTGAGGCCATCAGCAGTCCCTAGATGGAGATGTCTACTTGGATTTTCTTAAGCTGTTTCAGTACAGCCTCCTTCTCGAGCCATTTTTCCTTTTGCCTCTGGTTGATCCAAGTGTGGGGGCTTGAAATATCGCCCACTCCTGGTCATGTGGTCAACCTCCTCTATATACCAGGTATCATCCGGTTGGTTCCGCCTCCAATCTTCGTCGGTGTGGGCAAGACGCAAGTCGTCGTCTTCCCACCACATACTATCGGCAACTGACAGACATCTGTCCGGTTCCGTTGCAACTGTTCTTGTGCTCACAGCACATTCGGTGCGCACAACACGTTCTGTCCCCACAGGGGCTTTGGCCTTTCTAGCCTTCTTTAGATCTTCGATCTTTTCCTGCTCAAACTGCTTCAGTGCAGCCTGCTGCTCAGTATCTTCTGTATTCAAACTGCCCGGATCCCGAGCGAAATTCTTAGCACCGGCGCTCTCCGGCGATTTCTACTAACTCTCGGCCATTCCGGCCACTACTGATATCTCGGCTCTTGATTGCCCCTGTTCTAGCTGAGATTCTTCAACAACATCTGGTTGGTCGTCAAGCCACCCAGTAGTTTCTGCTGACCCATCTAAGTTGAACCAGTTGAAGTTTACATCCCCCAAGTCCTGCTCGTTGAAGAACTGTAGATTTGCAATGCCCTCTTCCAGCTCTGTTAGGTCATCTAACCCCTGACTAGGTCTATCCTCCCAAACCATACTGATTTCTGCCCCAACTGATAACTCTATCCTTGGCTTAACTTGATCTGTTGATGTGATGTAACCACTCGGGTTGTACTCAACACTCGCAGACCTCTCAGGCTCTGAAACATCATTCCCTTCTGCCCCCAAAGTCGACCTAATTCTATCTTCGATAATCACCACCACCGGTTCAGGTTGGGTTTGGGAGATGCTCAACATGCACAGATCTGTGCTATCTGGAATGAACACCTCCGGCTTGGGTAAGTGGGAAGGTGTGATGTATATACTAGGGTCGTATGACATAACCCCAGTTTGGATCAGGTTGATGCGTTTGGGTGGTGGAGCTTGGTTATGTGGTGGGAGAGGGTTGGTTGTGACATTTGGTTTTTTTGGAGGTACAATCACCCTATTATCAACGAGATCTTGGATCTTGTGATGCAGTCTGTAGCACTGGTCGGTGTCGTGACCATGCTGTTGGTGAAAGACACAGTATTTGGCTGGGTTATGGGAAACAGGAAGTTTGTCTGGTAATGGCCGCGGCTCTAGGGGCTTCAAATGCCCTTTTCTGATCAGAACCCCCAGAGCTTTGGACAGGGGCATGTATAGTGGAGAAAAGGTTCTTTGGCCTTGGGGTGGATATCTGGCTGTTTGTGAGCTACTTCCGGATGCACTGGTTAATGGTGTGGCTGCGAGGGTTCTTGGAGGGGTGGTGGTGACCATGCCCACATTTGCAGTTCTGGCAGCTGCAGTATTACTTGTGCCTGCATTCGTACTGCGGGAAAATGCCCTCTTGGGCTGCTCTCTCTCATGGTCAATGAGACCCTGCTTCATGGCGTCCTCAATCTGTACCCCGATCTCGTGTAAATCCGCAAAGATAGGGAGGGGTAAGACGATCATCTTTTGTATGAGTTTGGGTTGGAGGTTGCGCACAACCATCCGTATTTGATCTTTGTCAGTAGGCCTGATGGTCATCATAGAAGCTTTGGCCCTCCAACGGGTTACAAAGTCGGAGAAGCTCTCTTTTGGCTCTTGTCTAGTTGTCTCAAGATCACGAGTTGTGATCTCGATCTGCGTGTTGTAGGAGTATTGAGCTATAAAGGCCTCAGCCATTTCCTCCCAGCTTCTCTTGACAGAGTCCTCCAGCTTTGCATACCAAATAGCCGCAACACCCGACAGGGTCCGGCCGAATAGGGAAAGCTTCTGCAACCTAGAGAGGCCCATTGGCCTTAGGATATTTGAAAACAACCGCAGATGGACCATGGGGTCCCCAGAACCGTCAAAACAGTCTATATGTGGCATCTTGAACCAATCCGGCAAAGTCACCGCTGAATCGGTATATCCATCCTCTATGTCTGGAATGGAACTGACTCCCTGGACCCGTTTGAACAGTTTCTCAAGCTTCCTCATCTTTAGAGCGGTTGGGTCCATCTCAGATTCAAAAGGTGCATCCGTTGAGAAGGCCGGTGACTTTGAAATCTGCGGTAGAACTGGTGGCGGAACTGGCCTCATTGGGATGTCTGTATCTTCCTGGACATTCGCGGTGTCCCCGAGTGTTGGAACTCTAGGTGGAGGAGGAGGTGGGTGCGAAGCAGATGCTCCAGCTTATTGCGGTTATTGCTGCTGCTGAAGTCTGGCAATTAGCTCTGCCTGTTGTGCCATAACCTCTGCCTAACGCGCAGCAGCCTCTGCTTGTCGGGCAGCATCCCGCTGCATGGCTTGCATAGTTTCTTGGAGCTAACGCATCATGTCCTCCATACTTGCCATAAGATGTGGGTCTAACTGAACAACCGGTATATCTATCTCTGCAGTGGAAACTGAAACCTCAGCCTGACTACTCACTTGCGGGGTGGATAAGGACCACTGATCTGGTAACCGCTGTACTGATGAACCACGCATAACTGACCTCCGTCTAGTAACCGGGGGTAAGGAAAAGAACATTGGTTATCCGTCTATCAGATCCTCGGATCGATGAAGTCTTCGACCTCTAACCCAGAGTGCTTGGGAAATATCCGTTTGGTCGAAGCAATTGTGCTAAACTACCCCTAGCAAAAAGATAAATAAAGCATAAATAAGGAAACAAACAGCCAGAAAAATGGACAGCATAACGGCTTAAATAAACACAACACACAGTTGATATTTGTAAGCTGAATACACTGTTCTCAATACTGATCACTGTTCCCAAATCACTGCCTTAGATCTGATACCCTCAGGTAAAACTGATTCCTCAAAATACTGATGCCCGCAGGCCTGATACCCAGACTTGCAAACTGATACGTGCATTCCTACAGAGACACACTCTAAAAGCACATAGCAAGCAAGTGAGAGTCAAAACACTCCTATGGAGGGGTAGGGTTTCCCTGTCCTAGTTTCGTCAAGAACTAGGGTTTCACTACGCACACAGCGGTTTCAAACAACCTACAATTGGGTAAGCAACCTGTCCTAGTTTGGAATAGTCACTATGGATTCCGATATGCACTGGGTCAAATGGTCAAACAGGGTGCCCCGGTAAAAACCGGGGTTTGTGTTCCCATCGTGGCAGAGCCCGTAACCAATCTGCCTTATGGCACACAGCCTCCGGCAAACCACTCAGGAATAGTGGATGGCAAACATGGTGTCCTAGGCGCACCAATGCAAATGTAATGCAAAGAAACACATAAGTGTAGATAAAACAACATATCATGAGTTCGAGTCAAGTTCTCTAAATCCCCAACAGAGTCGCCAGAAACTGTAGATCGCCCCGGAACTCCGCTCTCCGCACGCGAGGGCGTGAATCGTTTTGTTCTTAGCTACTACAGTTCGGACTTGTGTCACGGTTCTAAATCTAATCTTACAAAGTGCAATGTAAGATCGATAAATCACCAAAGAGTCCAAATCCGACAAATCGTTTTGGAAAATCGATTTTAATAAAGAAGTGTCAAACATAGACTGCTTTGCCAGATACAGAGTCACCACCTAAATGTTTTGTTTTGAGGAAATTTAGGAAACCCTGACTCGTGCCTAAGGCCACGTGTCCGTCATCACCAAAGTTGCCTTGGCTCGGGAACTTGGGTACGAGAGAGGAAGGTCATGCAATGAGCACCCCCGCTCGCCCGATCAAAGATCGGCCTTTACTAACATGATATTTTGTTTTTGAAAGCACATGTGTTCTTATTCCGGTTATTAACCTAGAATTACTATGTGATGCGCACAGCATACAAGTATAGACTAGATCGCCTAAGTTGGAACAAAACATTTCATGTCCGTTTGTTTGAAAACGGTTTAGAGGTGCTACTCGTAAGTAGACTAAGTCATAGATTTTGCCACCCTCAAGTGGGCTTGGAAAATATGATTTTGCCACTCTCAAGTGGGCTTAAAACACACATTTTGGTGAATTGTTCCAATTCAAGCGATCCAACCTTCACCCACAGGCATTCAAGTAGTTAATCACTTAAGCAGTTAGCCTCATGGCAAGCATGCTAACATGGCAACATACACATCTCATGCAGTATGCTAAAGCGTAAACACTCACAGTGTACTCCAAGCCAAAACAGAGAACTAGTTGGAAATCATGCATGATCCTAGTTCATGTTAAGATGGCTAATGCAACACATGCGAAAAATGCAACTAAGATAGGCTCGGCTACCTAAGATGGCATATGAATGCAACTTGATAACATGTATTCAATTTGGAATTGAAATACAATGCAGTTAGTATGATGCGCCAAGCCCGGTGCATGCAAGACAGATAAATGGATGCACGCATGCAAACATAAGGATGCTAATTAAAACATGCCCTAAAACTAACCATCGAAAACTGGTAAATAAAAGGGAGAAAGAAATGGGGTTTGGAAGACATGCATCACACATATGCACACTTATTACAGCAGTTGTGCCCTCTCGACGGAGGGTCCGAATAATAAGCTAACTAGCTAATCTAAGCTAATTAAACTAACTAATCTAATTAATCTAATTAAACTAATTATTACACAACAAATTGAATAACTAGCTACAACTAATTATTACACAACTTTAATTAATTAACAAATTAACTAAGTTAGCAACTAACTAAACATGTAAACTATATGAAGTGGGCTGCCTCAGCTCTGCCTTGAATGATAAAGGATGCATGCTCGGTCGCCTTGCTCGGAAATTCATTGCGATGCCCCAATTTGCCTCTGTTTGCATTTGTTCTCAGAACTCTGCACAAAGCTCCATATAGCTTCTATTCTATCTTGGGGACTCCCAGAAGGGTGGCCGACCAGTTTATGGTGGTGTAGACCACCTGTCGACCAACCAACTTTGCTGGAGACCATAAAAAGTGGTCAGCCAGCTAGTTTAACTGGTCTGCCGACCATTTTTTGCTGCAATCTTCCAGTTTGCTCCAACAGAGAACAAGAAGGGGCATGGCAATGCATTTGCAAGATATGTGTGCACAACTACTCTCCCTATTATTTCTCAAGCTCAAGGGAGTGTGGTTCCCGATTCTCGGACCACCAACCGAGCATCGTAATGCACGGCGGCCGAGAAGCCAAGATTGCATAATCAATATGGATGAATGCACAAAGAAAACACATAAAGCCTCAAACTCTATCATGCATGATCAAGAGGGTCAGTGACCGAGAATTGAGGCATGTTTCATCACTTCAAGTATGAAACGTCCCTCGTTTCTCGTGTTTGGATTAATTCTCTATCCAAACACAATGCAATGCATGCACACACAATGCAATGAGACAAGCATGCAAATATCATGGAATGCAACAAGCATTCAACAACATGCAATGTAACAAGCATGCAACAACATGCAAAATGGACTTAAACCAAATATGGACAGACCTCAATCATGCCCAAAACAGTGGCCAAAACTCAACAAAACCTAGGCACAAAGAGCATGGAATGCATATTCAACTCATGGTTCGTAAGCAAGGCATAAAGGCACAACTCTTAGACGCAATTAAAGAGTGACATGCATGCGAATATGGCAATGCTACATGCTCTGAAATGAGGTGTTAAATGATGCCAAATCATCCAAACAACACAAATGAGGCATGCTAGAAGGCCTAGAGCATGAAGCTAGTTAAGAGCAATACACAAGGAGCATGCAATACTAAGCTTAAACCACTGAACTAGCTCTGGACAGAGCTTAACCATGCCAAGTTAAGGGTCAAGAACATGCTGAAATGGAGCTCAAGAGCTTAGGCAAACATGCATGCACATTGGCTCACAAATAAGGCATGAAGGCACAACTTTCAAACACATTGAAATAGTGAAACATGAGAGAGTATGGCCACATTACACAAACTGAAATCATGTTAGAGATGAGGCCAAAGCATGCAAACAACTCGAGTAAGCCATGTTAGAGACCATGAAACTCAAAGCTAGTGAGCAAAAATGCACTAAGGCTATACAAAGCAAAGCATGCATGACCCAAAGCACTTAAAACAGAGCTTAAGCATGGCAAAATATGGACAAAAGCTTGCTGGAGTTAAGCCCAAAACATGCTAGAATGATGGTCAAATGCCAGATGCATGTTGAGCTAGTGAATGGAAATGCACTACAAGTGCAAGGAGCATGCAAGATGCTATCAAACAAAACCAAAACAGAGCTAAGGCATGGCAAAACAACACCAAAAACATGCTGAGATATGGCCAAAATGGGCTAGCAAGACATGCTAAAACATAAGGCATACAAGATTAGTTTGTGAGGATTACACTACAAGTGTAAATAGCAGGCAAAGGGTGACCAAACCAAGCCAAAATAGAGGTACGCCATACTGAAATAAGGCCAAAAATAGGCTGAGATGGAGCCAACATATTCTAGATAAACATGCTCAAGCATGAGGCCAACAAAGCAAGTAACCAAGATACAAGGAGAGGGGATGACCCCCCTCCTATTTGGGACCTCAAAACACCCTTTCCACCACTGAAATTCCTATGAGTTTCAGTGGTGAGAAGGTCCAAAAGAGGTGGTCCCAATGGCTTTAAAAGATAGCTCAAAACAAGGCCAAATAAGGCACCAAGGGGGGTAGACCACCCCCAACACAAACAAAGCCTTAAACAATCATAACAAACACTTGAAAATGAAGCTTTTTACAATTGAAAACTAAGCCAAACAAAGCATGCAAAGATGGCTAGGAGAGTAACCAAAACAAAGCTTAAAAAGGGGAAAAGGGGTTACCCTTGAAGCATTGCAACAACAACACCTTTTACAGCCCAAAACCAACTTTTAAGACCCAAATACCACCTCCAAGAGTCTCAGCTCAGAGATGGTGGTGTGTGGCTAAGAGTTGTGGTGTAAAAGTAAAGAAACAACCCACTTTAAGGCACCAATATAGAGAGAGAGGGAAGTATAGAGAGGGAGATATATGTATAGCTCCAAAGGAGTTTTTCTGAACCTGGAAGAGGGAGAGAGAGCCTCCCTCTTATAGAACTCTAAGCTTCAAGCTTCTTGGAGAAGCTAGAAGCTTGGTTAAATCCCTCCATACACGTGTATGGAGGATGTAGTCTGTGTCCTCCAGCTGGCACAGCTGGCATCCACAGACTGTGTAAAATCTGCAGGAAAGCTGCTGACCACTTAAAGTGGTCGGCCAGCTACTTACACTGGTCGGCCGACCAGTGGAAGTGGTCTCCAAGGAGAGAAAGTGGTTAGCAGGGGGGAGGTGGTCTCCACCAAGAAAGCAAGGTGGTGGTGTGGTGGGAGACCACTTTTGGTGGTCCAAAGACCACCAAGACCAGTTGGCCGACCAGAAAATTGGTTGGCGGGAAGAAAAGTGGTTTACGGGGGGAGAAACTGGTCCCCCACCCTTATTCCACCCTCCAAACAAGGAAAACAAGGTTTGTGCCAAAAACAAACCAAAAAGGATGCAAGACAAGAGTCCGGGGAACAAGGCGTGCAGCCAGAAGCCTTGAAAACTAGTCTACGGCCACCAAAAGTGGTCTTCGACCACAAAAGGTGGTCTCCAAGACCTCCGTGCCCCTTTAGACCAAGGCAAGAAGGCATGGTTCGAAAACCAGGCCAAAAGGAGAACGGTAAACGGTTCTGAGACAAGGCGCACGACCGAAGACTCTAGAAACTGGAAACTAGCCTACGAGAGGGAAAAGTGGTCTCCGACCACAAAAAGTAGTCTCCAAGACTTCTGTGTTCCTCCTGGCAAGGTCAACAAGGCTTGGTCCATAAACCGAGCCAAAACACAAAGAGTTTAGAGGCCCGGAGGCAAGGCACTTAGCTGAAAACTCCGGAAACTCAAAATGAGCACAAACATGCACAATCATTGAGCGCTCAAACGATGACGTCTGAGTCTTAAGGTCGGTAAAAAATGGGGTGTCTACAGCCAGCTGTGCCAGTTGTTTGCACAGATGAATGCACTTGCCTACACGTGTATGTAGACGCGCCCCTGGGGGCTTTATGCTACAGTTCGGACTCAAATGTCATGGTTTTGGATCTAATCCCGCAAAGTGCAATGCGAGACCGATAAATCACCAAAGAGTCTAAATCCGACAAATCGTTTTGGAAAACTGATTTTTAAGAAAAAAGTGCCAAACATGGACTACTTTGCCAGATATAGAGTCGCCACCTAAATATTTTATTTTGGGGGAATTTAGGAAACCCTGACTCATGCCTAAGGCCACGTGTCCGTCATCACCAAAGTTGCCTCGGCTCGAGAACTTGGGTACGATTGGGTAAGGTCATCTATGAGCACCCCCGCTCACCCGATCCGAAGATCAGCCTGTACTAAGCATGATATCGAGTTTTTGAAAACACATGCGTTCTTATTCCGGTTAATTGGCTAATCTTTACTACGTGATGCACACAGCAAAACAAGTATAGACTAGATCGCCCAACTTAGAACAAAGCATCGCATATCCGTTTGTTTGGAAATGGTTTTGAATTTTGCTACTCGCAAGTAGGCTAAAACACGGATTTCGATGAATTATTCCAATTCAAGCAATCCAACCTTCACCCACAGGCATTCAGGCAGTTATATCACATAAGCAATTAGCCTCATGGCAAGCATGCTTTCATGTTAACATTCACATACATGCAAGATGCTAAAACATAAAAACTCACAGTGTACTCCAAGCCAAAACAAAGAACTAGTTAGTAATCAATGTATGATCCTAATTCATGTTAAGATGGCTAATGCAACACATGCAACATGCAGCTAGAATAGGCTCGGCTAATCTAAGATGGCATGTGAGATGCAATTTAGTACATGTATTCAAGTTGGAATTGAAATACGATGCAGTTAGCATGATGCGCCGAACCCGGTGCATGCAATACAGATGAATGGATGCAAATATGCATAGCATAAGGATGCTAAAATGAAATATGTCCTAAAACTAACCATCATAAGCAGGTAAGTAAAAGGGAGAAAGACGTGAGGTTGGAAGACATGCATCACACACACGCACGCTTATTACACAATTATGTCTCTCTCGACGGAGGGACCGAAAGAATAATACAAATTAACTAACTAACAAGCTAATTAATTATTACACAACACTTAACTAATTAAACAAATTAATTAAGCTACTAAAGCAGTAAAACAGCCTCGGGAAGAGAGATGCATGCATGCATGCTCGGAAATTCATCGCCACCATGTCATGTTGCCTATGTTTGCACTGCTCTACACCTCTTAAAACTACACAAGTCTCAAGGATACTTCTAAACCACCTTGGGGACATGCTGAGAGTCCATCGACCAAGAGGCAAGGCCATCGGCCAAGGAGAACTGGTAATAGACCAAAAATAGGGCTCTCGGCCAACAATGCATAGCCGGCCAGCACTGAAGATGGCCGACCGGCCATCTCTTCCTGCAGAATCCTGTTTTGCTGCAATAGAGGACAGACAGAGCATGGCAATGCATTTTCAAGGCAATGTTTGCACCACCACCCTCCTTATCATGTTTGAGACTCAAAGGAGTATGGCTCCCGACCCTCGGGCCATCAATCACGCATTTCAATGCATGATGGCCAAAGGAGCCAAGTGTGCAAATTAATGTACAAATGAAATGCACACAAAACACATGAAGGACCCCAACCTCTATCATGGTTTATCAAGAGGGAAGGGACGTGAACATGCAATGCAAGCAATGCAATGCAACTTAAGCATGCAAGCAAGCTAATGCAATGTAACATGAGCATGACAAATGCAATGCAATGTTACCTAACATGCATCCAAACATGCAAGAATATGTGACAACATATCAAGCACATGACAAAATGCAAGCCAACAAGAATGTAAAATACGACTCAAGCATGCAAATATGCAAGGCATGTAACAACTTTCAAGCATATAACAACATGTAAAGCAAACATGTAATGACACGTTAAGCAACTTAGAAAAGAGAATGCATGCCAAATGCATTACAACTTAAGCATACAACAACATGTCATGGACCAAGTACACAACAAGGCACAATTGAACTAGCATGCTACAACATGCAATCCATCAAATATGCAACAAGCATGTGACAACATACAAGGCAAGCATGCAACAACATGCGGGGATGGTCTTCAACTGACATGGACAGCTCTCAAATAGGTCCAAATCAGTGGCCATTCATGCTAAGGGATAAGGGACAAAATCACATACAAACATGCATGGTAATTGGCCTAACACATAAGCATAGTAGAGCAACTTTTAAGGACACTTAAAAGAGTATAAACATGGACATGTGACAAACATGTTGAGCTCTGAAATCATGCAAGGGATGATGCCAAATCAACCAAAATACACAAGCAAAGCATGCAAGAAAGCTTAAGGCTTGAAACTAGTGAAGGGGCTCGAACCATGGCTACATGAAGCAAGTCCCAAAGGGCCAAGGGGACCTAAAACAGTCCCAAGGCAGGTCTAAACAAGACCAAAAGTGAGCTCAAAACTAGCCAACACAAGCTAGAACATAATGCCAAAACATGGGGCTTGTAAGGCCACAAAAGAGGTGTTACACTACACCTATCAAAACCAAACATGGCATGACTTAAGCAACCAAATTCAGAGTTATGGCATGTTAGAACAAGACCAAAAACACTTTGACATGGCAATCTAGAAGCCTAAACAGGGAGGCATACACAATGGTACATTCATGAGGCATAAAACAACAACTCTTTAAAACATTAAAGAAGTGACAAATGCAAGTATATGAGCACATTACATGGACTGAAATAACATTACAAGTGATGCCAAACCACTGAAATGATCCAAATGGAGCATGCTAATGACTCGAATACTTAAAGCCAACAAGCTAAAATGCATGGTAGCTATACAAAGCATGGCATACATGGTTGAAACAACTCAAATCAGAGCTCTAGCATGGCAAAACAAGACTAGAAGCTTTATGAAGTTAAGCCAAAATCATGCTAAAATGGCATGTTACAACATGATGCATGTTAGGCCAAATCATGGGATTACAAGACAAGTACATGAAGCATGCATGGTATGTCTAAACCAAGTCAAAACAGTGCTATATCATGGCAAAACAAAGCCTAATATATACTGAAATGAAGCTAAAATAAGCTAAGCACACATGCTACAAACATAAGCCATTTATGTAAGTATTAAAGACAACAAGGAGAGGGGATGACCCTCTCCTATTTAAGACACCAAAATCACCTCTCCACTACTGAAAATCCTCTAGATTTCAGTGGTAGAGAGGTCATGCAAAGCTAAGAACAAGGGCCAAAATGGATGGCCTAAAACAAGGCCTAACAAGGCCTAAGAGGGGGGAAACAACCCCAAACACAAAAATGACCTTAAACAAAGGTCTTAAGCACTAAAAATTAGAACTTTTATCAGTTATAATCTAAGCTCAAAACAATAAGCAAGAAGGGTTAAAAGCTTAAGCAAGAATGGGGTATCTAAAGCAAGGAACTCACCCTTGTAGAACCTCTTCAAGAACCAAGCTCCAGCAGGTTTTCTGAGTTCAAACCCACCCAAGAACACCAAAACCAACTCCTTAGTACCTTAGTAACAAAGAGAAGGTGTATTGCTAGGTGTTTGTGTGCTAAACTAAGACAATACTACACTTTTGAAGCACAAAAATGGAGAAACAAGGCAAGATAGATACAAGGCTATATCTATCTTTTTTAAGGCAATTTTCTGAACCCTGGAGGAGGGAGGAGGGGCTCTCTCTTTATAGAAGTTAAACTTCTAAAGCTTCCAAGAGAAGCTAAGCAAAGGGAAAATCCCTCCATACATGTGTATGGAGGGGGTGAATTGTGGATGCCAGCTGCACCAGCTGGCACAAAATATCTGCATAAAGCAGATGAACAGGGTTCGACCACCAAAAATGGCCGATCGACCAACATAAGTGCCGGCCGACCAAATATAGTGCCGATCGGCCAACACTCTTGGCCGATGGCAATAAAAAGGGGCCTCAGGCCTCAGGCCTTGGCCGGTGGGTTGAGAAAATGGCCAACAAGCCACCCTCTTCCCTTAGAAGCAAAAACACAAGTGTTTGGTCCACAACCAAGCACAGGACAGACAAGTTGAGAGATCTTGAGGCAAGGCGCGTAGCCGAGACCTCCGAGAACTCAAAACGAACACGAGCATGGATGATCATCAAGTGTTCAAACGATGACATCCAAGTCTTGAGGACGGTCAAAAATGGGGTGTCTACAGTTGCCCCTCTTTGACAGAACTCGAAAGTCATAACAATGACGGGAGTGAATGTCAAAGTCCAGAGACGACCCATTTTTGACAAGGCCGAAGACTTAGACAAGCATGCAATATAGCAAGATATGTGCCCGAAGGCAGAGGCAAGATGCAAGTGATATACACGATGCCGTTCATAACTTATGATCATGCAAAGAAAGCTGTAATGAAGCATTTATGCAAAACAAATGCAACAATTTAAGCAAGCAAATAAGAGATAACAGTCCTACACATTCCAACAGAAAGGGTGTAAGAAAATTATGCAATTCTCACTGCGCCTTACGCAGAGAAGATTCAAGGCGACTACCGAGGACACTCGGAGTCTCAAACACAACATCTCTCAACGTATCAAACGCAAGAGAGGCAAAAGAGTATCTCTCAGCATGGCACACGCATGAGAGGAAGGAGAGCATCTCTCGGCGTGGCACACGCATGAGAGAAAAGAGAGCAATAAAGCACGATGCACATAACAATGCGGATACGTCCAAACGCGGCACGCGAGTGGAGAAAGGTTACGCAAGGAAGCGCGATACACATAACAGTACGGGTACGTCCAAACGCGGCACGCGAGTGGAGAAAGGTTAACAGTGCGGGTACGTCCAAATGCGGCACGCGAGTGGAGAAAGGGTTGGTTACATCCACACGCGGCACGCGAGTGGAGAAAGGGTTAGTTACGTCCACATGTGGCACACGAGTGGAGAAAGGGTTAGTTACGTCCACATGCGGCACGCGAGTGGAGAAAGGGTTAGTTACGTCCACACGCGGCACGCGAGTGGAGAAAGGGTTACAGTTAAACTGAAACGGGACTTCCCTCAAATGAACTGAACATACAATATCGTGCCTGTCTGGTTCGTCTGGCTGCGCCAACTTCAAATGAACCATACATACAATATCATGCCTGCAAAAGAAAGAGACTTAACAGGTACAATTTTGTTAGAAACATGCATAACAATGCAATTCAAAACTGCGTGACAACGCGAGTAGAGTGTGCATAACAATGCAGGTAGAACATGCGAAACAACGTGAGTTAAAGACGTACATGACAATGTAAATAACGAACGTAACAACGCAAGTTAAGGGTATGCGAAATAACGCGATTTAGAAAAGTTTGCAAAACAATGCAAGTTAGATGAGTTTGCAAAACAATGCAGGTTAGATGAGCGCAAGACGACGCACATAACGAACAAAACAATGCCAGTTATAGGGAATGCAAGACAATGCGAATGAAATATGCAACAATGCGAGAGATTGAAATGCATGATAATGCAAATGAAAGATGCATGACAATGTGAGTTGTTGAAATGCATGACAATGCAAACGAAAGACGCATGACAATGCACGTTGTTAAAATGCATGACAATGCAAATTTTTGAAATGCACGAAAAATGCAAATGAGACACGCATAACAATGCATGAACTGAAATTCATGACAATGCAAATTATTGGAATGCATGACAATGCAAATGAGACACGCATGATGATGCCTGGACTAAAATGCATGACAATGCCCGATTATTGAAATGCATGACAATGCAAATTATTGGAATGCATGACAATGCAAATGAGACACGCGTGACGATGCATGTTGTTGATAAGGTGCATGATGATGTGAATGAAACACGTGAAATAACGCGAATGGAGGGGGGGTGCAAGACAATGCGACCCAAGGGAGGTGCATGACAATGCAAGCATAGCGTGCGCTACAATGCATATAGACGTGCATAACGATGCAAGTGGAGAGTGCATAACAATGCAAGTTGTATGCGTTACAACGCATATAGACATGCATAACGATGCAAGTGAACAGTGCATAACAATGCAAGTTGTGTGTGCTACAACGCGTGTAGACATGCATAACGATGCAACCTATGTATGTTTATCATAAGCAAGACAAAACATTGTAATGCAACGCATTTAAAGCAGTTTATTGAATCTCGCAAGATACCAAAGGATACGCAAAGGATACACCTTGCGCATACCGAGCATCGCATACAGAAGACATGGTTCGAGGTCAACACGGAAGCCGGTTAAACTTCAAAAGTCCACTTCCTTGCACTGCCTCGAGAGATGAAGGTCCCAAACCACATAACTGACCCAACCAAGGGTGTAGGAGGTTCACCGGCCACAAGGGGAGGCCACCGGCCATCCATCGGCCACAAAAGGAGCCCATCGGCCAACTATTTAGCCGATCGGCTAGCAATTTGGCCGACTGGCCAAAAATGGCAATGTCGGGGTAGTTTTGACATTTAGCTATGGGTCTTTAAATATAGGGCCTCAAACCCTATATTTTCACTTCCTCCTAGCTCGAAAAACCCTCCCCTCTCTCTCTAGGTGATTTTCCAACCTTCGATCCTCGTTTTTCTCTTGTTTTCGGCGCTTTTCCGTCGTTCGATTCGCGAAACCCTCACCGTTTTGCACACTTTAAACCGAACAAATCTTGGTTTCAGTGCCCTTTTCTTGGTTTCCACCGTTTGGGGTTTGTTTTCCCCAAGTCATACCTTGATCTTCGTGCATTTTCCACACCCCGACCTTTCCTCCCATTTTTCACCCTCTCGGGGTTGACTTTTGGGTTGACTTTTGGCATTCTTGCCTATTTTCCACATTCTCGGCCATTTTTGCACTCTTTCTGAGATGGCGGACGACATTCCACGTGGTGGGACTCCCCCGGAGATGGACGTGGACCCCGAGGTCGAGCTCCTACCTCTTCGCATCCGGCCGTTCGATCTGGCGACTTACAGGCCGGCGATACACGTGTTGCCTCCTGATGGCATCCGCCAGTTCAGGAGCTATGCACGGGGCGCGCCACTAGAGCTTTTGTTGCGTGAGCCAGAATCACATCTGTCTTACGGCGCTTCTGAGGTATATTCTTCCTTTGTCTCATTTTCTGCAATGTAGAACACATAACTGCGATAGTTGATTCTGTTATTTAACTGCTTAACTCAGACACACTGATACATCACATGCTGTAGTTCACTGTGAGCACACCCACACCCGATATCTGTTTGAATCTGGACACGTGTACACACGCTGCATTCTCAACTGAACAATTCAAACACACTGATACATCATATGCTATAGTTCACTCTGAGCACGCCCACATCCAATATCTGTGTAGACTCTGACACATGCACATACACTGCATTCTCAACTGAACAATTCAAACATACTGATACATCATATGCTGTAGTTTATTGTGAGCACACCCACACCCAATATCTGTGTAGACTCTGACATATGCACATACACTGCATTTTCATCAATTCTGAGCGCATTTAACACTATATTTGTAACACTGCTTCGCAACTGTTTGTTTTGATCACAGGGAGATTCCCATGCCTTCTGGGGTATGGGAACACTGCCGCCCGAGGTTGGTACATGGAGCTACCTGGCGCGGTTCGTCGCATTGTTGACCAGGCCGGTTTTAGGACCTTCTGCATGGGACTCTCGCGCCTCACTGCGAGCAGGCCCCTTCTTGCTGCTCTGGTGGAGAGGTGGTGGGATACCACCGACTCCTTCCACTTTTTTGCCACCGGGGAGATGACGATGACTCCCTTTGACTTCTCCATGCTCACAGGCATCGGAGTGGGGGGTGATCCGATCCCCTTTGACACAAACATGGACGAGTAGGACGCCGCTCAGCTATACTTGATCGGCACTCAGCCACCTCTTGTCCGGGCAAGATTTGTGAGGTACTCGTGGTTCGAGGATCACTTCCGGATCCAGGCGCCTACCACTCGGGAGGAGGAGGAGCAGTATGCTCGTGGCTTTATTATGTTCCTGCTGGGGACCACGCTCTTCGCCGACCGGGCGAACACCGTCGCCCTTTACCTACTGAGTGCACTTGTGGATGTGACACGGATCCGCCGCTACAACTGGGGTGGTGCGGGCTTGGCCACTCTTTATGGATATATGAGCTCATCCTCCCGCTGTAGCGGACAGTTGCTCGGAGGCTATTGGTGAGCTTGGGAGGTATACCTTCTTTTTCTGTTTTACATTTCTGCTTTACATTATCTGTACTCTATACATTGCACACACGATACACACATAATCTGCTTTATTTTGCATTCTGCTTTATCTGATAAGCATACTGATGTTTGCTCTGTTATACTTTGCAGTTGTGGGTATATGCCTACTTCCCGAGGCTTGCCCCAATGCCAGATGAGGAGGTCCCCCTTAGCGTTCTATTCTCTCACCGCTTTGACGTGAGATGCGAGCGAAGGCCACGGGAGTCCTTCATGTTCTTCCGCCGCTACTTTGATACCATCACTGCAGCCGAGGTATGTCAAACATTACAGTTCATTTAAGCTTCGCTTTATATTGTTCTTTCAACATCAGTAGATAACAAACTGTGTTTTATTTGCAGATCACCTGGTAGCCTTGGGCCCCGTTGCCTGACACAGTTCGGGAGCGGTATGCCGGTGCTCGAGAGACCGCCCGGTTTAGGGTTCTACTTGAGGGCCCAGTCTGTCGGGCATGGTATTTCGGGAAGTGCTTCTTACACCAGACCCTTGGTCTACCAGAGCAGACAGTTCCAGCACCTCCTCCTACCCACACGAGGTACACTGAGAGGTACACCTTGGAGGAGATGATGGACTACACGATTGGCTGGGACTCTGAGCCTTTCAGGGACGAGGGTGACTACGCCGAGTACATTCAGGCTTACATCATGCGGTCTTTGGCTGGTGCTCGTTGAGCTGAGCAAGAGAGGCCAGCGGCGCCAGCAGTAGGAGCAGGGGCACCGAGGGCACCTCCGGCCCGAGGCAGGAGTGGGCCCCGGAGGGGACAGGGGGCTGGATGGCCAGAGCTGCCCACGACGATCACATGCCGAGGACAAAGTGGAGAGACTTATCAGATTCCCTTTGCTCCTCCTCCGGCTGATCATGAGCTTGTCGGAGTCTATGGCTCGACCCCTGTATGTACTACTAGACTTTGCATTCTGTACAGTCATTTCAATTCATTTGATATCCCACAGAATACTAATGACTTCAACACTTTTGCAGGCTTCCGTCGAGTACACTCGCCAGTCCCTGGAGTTGACAGCCTCAGCGGTAGGGATGTTGCAGCAGTGCATCGACTTGTTGACCATCTACCATATCCCGGTAAGTTCTTTCAACTGCAGTCTCAAACTCTGCCCAATCGATTTCATACATAATCTGATGCATCACACTGTTAACACGGCACTTGATACACAGCACTCACGACACTGATACACTGCAACCTATATACTGCTCACAGCGTTGCTCACAGCATTCATACACTGTTTTCACACATTGTTTTTGATATTCATACTCTGCTTTATCTGTAATTGATGCATTTGCCATTTGTCCTTTTCAGGCCCCGTTCCAGATTCTGGCCGCGGAAGGGGCTCCAGCTGGACCATCTGTTCCTGCTCGAGGAAGAGGGGGAGTCAGGCAGAGGATGACTATCCACAGCCGAGGCAGACATAGGCGCACCCGTGTTGAGAGCAGTTCACAAGAGCCCACTCCAGATGACGATGAGTTAGATGAGGAGGTGGTGTCGTCCCATGGTGAGGTCGGAGACAACTCAGACTCTGATTATGGAGATGGCAGTGGTGACCCTGGACCTTCGTCCAGGAATAGGACCAGGACTGACTCCCGCACTTGAGATGACTGATATTGATCCAGACATTCTGCTGCTTTTTTGCTTTGTTCAGACATTTGGTTGATTTTCTCTTTTTGCTTTACTTTTTCTTTTTACTGGTAGTTTGAGCACATTGTACTACCTCAAGCAGGTTTTACTTTCTTCAAAACTATGAACTTTTTGCAAAAGACATGATGGAAATGAAATAGCTATTTTGTTCAAAAAGTGTTACATTTGTACATTTTATGCATTGTATCGCATCGCATCACATCACATAACAATGGGATTGAATGGAAATTGAACACGCCTGTATTACCAGGTCAAGTAGTAAACCGATGTAACAAACGAAATAAATTAACTCAATAAGCACAATAAGACCTTGACAACTTTACAACTCGATAAGCAAAGAGCAACAACTCGATAAACGAATGAGCAACAACTCGATAAGCAAATGAGTAACAACTCGATAGACAAATGAGTAACAACTCGATAAGCAAATTGAAGTAACACAGGTATGACTTCGCAAAAATCAACACCGGAAGGCACTGGAAGTGGAACCAATCACAAGTTCCCAACATGTTCAACACATAGATTGCTCATTCTGAACACACAGCTCGTAACACAGTATTCTGTTTATTTTGAACACACGGCTCATGCAGGACACTGCTGATTCTGAACACACAGCCCATTCTGAACACTGCTCATTCTGAACTCACAACCCATAACACAGCATTCTGTTCAGTTTGAACACACGGGATGCAAAGACGGAATTTGCAGAAGTCGAAACAAACTCAGATGCTCCGAATTCTTCCTTTTTTCTTTTGTATCGCAGTCTGGAACCTATAGCTTCAGATAGGTCCTTGTTTTACTCCTCTGAGATGACCTGGGTCGAACCCTGCGGTTTTATGAAAGAACGAATTCTGTTTTGCACAAATATGGAGAATGGCACAACACTCTGAGCACAAAACGATTTTATTTTGAAATTGAGAGATGAGTTTTTGATCAGGTATTGAGTCTACGATTGAACACAGTGCACTACGACTCAACAAAGAAAAACAAAAGGCAAACAACCTAAACACATCGAGACACGCTCGGAACGACTCAAAGCAAGAATCGAGACAAACAAGACAAAAGACATGACACACAGACGTGTTACAAAGGCGAGAGACTTCTCGGTTCGCGAGGAGCCAGTTTCTTCAGGTATTGTTTCCCACCCTTTCTCATTTGTGATTCTCACATCACTCTGGCACTCAATCTCTATTTTTCTGAAAAAGCCCTTTTCTCACTTTTCTCTCATCGCAAATCTCTCTATTCTTCAATCTCTCATTTTTCAATCCCTCCCCTGGGTGGTTGATGGATGAACAGGAAGTTGCGGGCTCATGCCCCTAGCATTCTACTAGATTCTCTTTCTTCTACTCACAACAATGAACTTTCTCACAGTGGGGTTGTGCTACAACTAGGTGTGTAGCAAATCTGCAGCTGACATCGGTTAACAATGCTCTGCTGGGGAGTTTGGATGTGATCAGATCTGTCCTGATGAGGGAGTGGAATATCTCGATCCATTTCAGTTCGTGCTTCGCACTTGACTTGATACCTCGCTGCTTGGAGGGTATAAGAACTTTCAGCCCTTTGTTGTTAACCTCAGTCGTGCCCTTTTGGGCGAATATGGTGCGCTTTCTAGCAAGTTGGTTGATGATGGGGAAAAGACAGAACACCTGACTCAGCTGTGCCCCTAGTTCATCATTTTGACCATTTTTTGTTTTTTGGTTTTCTACTAAAACAACTTTGATCAATGCAAGAGTTTGATTAACATGCTTGTTTAACTTTTTTGATTCAAAATCATGCAAGTTAGATTGTGAGCACTGAAAATTTTCCTTTTTGGGTCCAAGATGTGGTCCAGTTTTGGAAAAACGGAGTAATTTTCGGGAGAATTAGTCAACTCATTAAAAATTCTCAAAAACTATTTTTTGCAAACGCCGACTGCTCAACGAGCACGAAGCTTACTCTTGAGATGCACAACCTCGGATTCATAACAATGGAAAACTGCCCCTTATCTGAAGGACACTGCATGGCAATGGAAAATTGCCTCTTGTTTGAATGGCACCACAGCGCACTGTATGGCAACGGAAAGTTGCCCCTTGTTTGAAATATACCGCAGCACACTGTAACCCGCTCTCACAGCGATGAGCACAACCGAACTCTCGGATACAGAAATGACAAAGATGATCGGAACCATTACATGGACACAGTCGATTTGGGAGTGTTTGTGGCTGGACTTCAGAATGAAGTTGCCTACGTATCCCAAACATGGGAATCAAGCCTTACGTAGTTCCGGTTATGGTACACTCGGGTATTAACCTCTCCTTTTGCGCTCTAACTTTTGCCAAGGCCGCCCTTCCGGGTTTTCAACCTTGCGAGCTCTGTTTTTCTTTTCTTTTCAATTCTTTTTATTTCTTTTTATTTCTTTTTGTTCTTTTTTCATTCTTTGCACTTTTCTCTTTTTTCTGATTTTTTGTTCTTTTTCTCTTTTTTTTTTTTTTTTTTGTTCTTTTCTTTGCTCTAACTTTTGCCTGGGTCGCCCTTCCGGGTTTTTAGCCTAGCGAGCCTCTCAAGGGTAAAAGTGTAGCTTTGTCCGTGCCAAATGGTTTTAGGGTCTTGAAGCCATCCGAATCCAGGAGAGTGGCTGCTGTCTGCTGATGATGTAAAAGTCCATCTGATGGGGGCTGAATTTGCCCCTAGTGTTATAGATAGGAACTCGGTTGTTCTTCAACAAAACTTTATTCTTTCTTCCCTTATGGGATTTGGCATTCTTGCCGATCTTCGTCTTTAACTCGTCGAGTGCATTATCTGACGTCTTTTGCACCTAGTTCGAGGGGTGCTTCTGATCTGGCCATACAAGCCTCACGTTGTGGTTGACTTTTGAACACTCTGAATCCAAGTTCAATGTTCAAAAGTGAGGGGTCGAGTCTTGAGGCTGAGAGCGATCTTAAGCTGCACAATCTCAAGAGTGATTCCACACAGGTCTTCGCAAGACGGCACAAAACATTTTTTGAAATCTTTTAAGAAAGCGACAAATCGCTTGTGCTGAAGACAGTGCGGAACCAATCTGGATCAAGCCAGGATCCTTCTCAGTACTCACATTAACAAGTATGATCTCATTCATTAAGGGCTTAGCATGCCTTTCTTTCTCTCAATTGATCAAATTTTGCAAAACCCGAGGAATTCCTTCCTCTTCGTTTTCAACACATTATTCAAAAAGTTTTGAAAAACTTAGATCAATGCAATGATTTAAAGGGGCAGAAAGAGCAGGTGAAATGTACTGCCGTTTCATTCTAAACTTGCTGGCACAGCAGGCTCAAAGTAGCAATAAGCAGATTTCGTTTAGATTTCCTGGTTGCAATTGGCTCCTCAGCAGAGACAGACTCAAAAGAAAGCAAAAGGACAATCACAAAACAAAATAATGATGTCCGAGGTGACACCCTCGAAATCACCCGACTTCTGTACAACAGGACTGACTCAATACAACAAGACAGACCTTAATAAAAAAGACTGACTCAAAACAACGAGACAGGCTCAAAACAAAACCACAAAACTGACTCAACACCCAAGCCAGAAAGTACAAAAATTAGCGTTTGCAAATGCCCAAAATAGTGTGTGCCAAACGCCATATCTGAAATAAATCGAGCGCCGCCCGCAGGTGGACCAACCCCTGATCACATACTTGTATTATCCTCGAAGTCCACCAACTCAGTGGTGACAGACTTTGCTGAGCTAGGTGGGAGAATGACCTCATCATCGATCAAATCTTGCACTTCGTGACGAAGATGAAAGCAATTGTCGGTGGTGTGACCAGCCTGTTGATGGTACGCACAGTACTAGGTAGCATCATGTGAGAGAGGGAGATTACTCGGGAGAGGCCAAGGCTCAAGAGGTTTGAGATGACCTTTTTCAGTGAGGATTCGAAGAGCCTTGGACAAAGGCATGTAGAGGGCATGAAAGACCCTGCGACCTTGGGGCAGATACTTCGAAGTCTGTGGACCTTTGCTGGACGCACTAGCAAAAGGATCAGCAGGTGCTGCCTTGGCTCTCTGATCTTTTCCAGGTGTAGGGTTAGGATTGGAAGGAATTGTTCTGGTACGAAGATCCCTATCTCGATTTTCCCTTTGGCTTGAACTGCTCTCAGTCTGAGCAGGGAAAATGTCATCCGCAGTCTTAGCCACAACTGCGAGTACTTGTTGCTTATTCAATCCGTCGACTTTCAGAGCCTCAACAGCTTGCTGGAGTTGTTCATAGGGATCTGTGTCCACCTTCATCTTGTTCTTTCCACTAGCCTCAGCTTGGTGGATGGTTTGGGTTGCTACTTTAGTACGAAGCCCCATTGTCGCCGACATATCATTGCCGGAGCTTGAGACAGCTTTAGGTTGGCTGAGCTCAATTACAATTCGCCCCAGTAGCGGGGGCTCTTGCAGCATGAAGTTCCCGGCATACGATGCAGTTGGTGGCGAGGCCGACATTCCATAGACTAGATTAGCCACAGATCTTTGAAGGTCGCCAATCACTCCCATCAGCTTAAAGGTGGTGGGCTCACGGGTTTGAAATAATTGGGGTTCCCAAATCGGATGTGCGGCAGGCGACTTGGGCAGGTGTGGTACGTTAACATTGGTCTCACCCTATAAGATGATTCCTTGGTTCAATGCGGCTGCCATAACCACAATTTCCTCTGAATTTTGTGCCATCATAAATCCGCTAATTTGAACGGAGGTGATGTGACCGGTGGCTGACGGATCAGATGTCTGCCTTGCTTCAGCGAAAGAGAACACTAGTTGTTTTGAACTAAATCTCTGAACCCCCCACCCCCCTGAAAAAGAAAACAGGCAGCATCTCAGCCCAATTTCACCAGAACAGACATAAGCATAGCTGAATAACTGTACTCTACTACTGATCACTATTCCCCAAAATTACTGTCCCAAATCTGAATCTGATACCCGTAGATATAACTGATTCTCAAAACACTGATACTGATGCCCGCAGGCCTGATACCCAAACTTGCAAACTGATACGTGCATACCCTGTAGAGGTCAGCTCAAAAAGCACATAACAAACAAGTAAGAGCCAAAACACCCATATGTTGGGATAGGGTTTCCCAGTCCTATTGTCAGGAGCTAGGGTTTCACTACGCACACAGCAGTTTCAAACAACCTACAATCAGGTAAGCAACCTGTCCTAGTTTGGAATAGTCACTACGGATTCCGATATGCACTAGGTTGAATGGTCACAAAGGGTGCCCCGGTAAAAACCGGGGTTTGTGTTCCCGTTGTGGCAGAGCCTGCAACCGGTCAGCCTTATGGCACGCTTCTCAAAGCGGGCCTCTGGGAAACCGTTCAGGAATAGCATACGGCAAACACAGTGTCCTAGGCGCACCAATGCACATGCAATGCAAAGAGACACATAAGTGTAATCAAAACAAGATATCATGAGTTCGAGTCAAGTTCTCTAACTCCCCAGCAGAGTCGCCAGGAACTGTAGACATGCCCCAGGGGGCTTTATGCTACAGTTCGGACTCAAATGTCACGGTTCTGAATCTAATCTCGCAAAGTGCAATGCGAGACCGATAAATCACCAAAGAGTCCAAATCCGGCAAATCGTTTTGGAAAACTGATTTTTAAGAAAGAAGTGCCAAACATGGACTGCTTTGCCAGATACAGAATCGCCACCTAAATATTTTATTTTGGGAGAATTTACGAAACCTGGACTCGTGCCTAAGGCCACATGTCCGTCATCACCAAAGTTGCCTCGGCTCGGGAACTTGGGTACGATTGGAGAAGGTCATCTATGAGCACCCCCACTCGCCCGATCCGAAGATCCGCCTGTACTAAGCATGATATCGAGTTTTTGAAAACACATGCGTTCTTATTCCGATTAATTGGCTAATCTTTACTACGTGATGCGCACAACAAAATAAGTATAGACTTGATCGCCTAACTTAGAACAAAGCATCGCATATCCGTTTGTTTGGAAATGGTTTTGAATTTTGCTACTCGCAAGTAAGCTACAACACGGATTTCGATGAATTATTCCAATTCAAGCAATCCAACCTTTACCCACAGGCATTCAGGCAGTTATATCACATAAGCAATTAGCCTCATGGCAAGCATGCTTTCATGTTAACATTCACATACATGCAAGATGCTAAAACATAAAAACTCACAGTGTACTCCAAGCCAAAACAAAGAACTAGTTAGTAATCAATGCATGATCCTAATTCATGTTAAGATGGCTAATGTAACACATGCAAAATGTAGCTAGAATAGGCTCGACTAATCTAAGATGGCATGTGAGATGCAATTTAGTACATGTATTCAAGTTGGAATTGAAATACGATGCAGTTAGCACGATGACCCGGTGCATGCAATACAGATGAATGGATGCAAATATGCATAGCATAAGGATGCTAAAATGAAATATGTCCTAAAACTAACCATCATAAGTAGGCAAGTAAAAGGGAGAAAGATGTGAGGTTGGAAGACATGCATCCCACACACGCACGCTTATTACACAATTATGTCTCTCTCGACAGAGGGACCGAAAGAATAATATAAATTAACTAACTAACAAGCTAATTAATTATTACACAACACTTAACTAATTAAACAAATTAATTAAGCTACTAAAGCAGTAAAACAGCCTCGGGAAGAGAGATGCATGCATGCATGCTCGGAAATCCATCGCCACCATGTCATGTTGCCTATGTTTGCACTACTCTACACCTCTGAAAACTACACAAGTCTCAAGGATACTTCTAAACCACCTTGGGGACATGCTGAGAGTCCATCGACCAAGAGGTAAGGCCATCGGCCAAGGAGAACTGGTAATCAACCAAAAATAGGGCTTTCGGCCAACAATGCATAGCCGGCCGGCACTGAAGATGGCCAACCGGCCATCTCTTCCTGCAGAATCCTGTTCTGTTGCAACAGAGAACAGACAGAGCATGGCAATGCATTTTCAAGGCAATGTTTGCACCACCACCCTCCTTATCATGTTTGAGACTCAAAGGAGTATGGTTCCCGACCCTCGGGCCATCAATCACGCATTTCAATGCATGATGGCCAAAGGAGCCAAGTGTGCAAATTAATGTACAAATGAAATGCACACAAAACACATGAAGGACCCCAACCTCTATCATGGTTTATCAAGAGGGAAGGGACGTGAACATGCAATGCAAGCAATGCAATGCAACCTAAGCATGCAGGCAAGCTAATGCAATGTAACATGAGCATGACAAATGCAATGCAATGTTACCTAACATGCATCCAAACATGCAAGAATATGTGACAACATATCAAGCACATGACAAAATGCAAGCCAACAAGCATGCAAAATACGACTCAAGCATGCAAATATGCAAGGCATGTAACAACTTTCAAGCATATAACAACATGTAAAGCAAACATGTAATGGCACGTTAAGCAACTTAGAAAAGAGAATGCATGCCAAATGCATTACAACTTAAGCATGCAACAACATGTCATGGACCAAGTACACAACAAGGCACAATTGAACTAGCATGCTACAACATGCAATCCATCAAATATGCAACAAGCATGTGACAACATACAAGGCAAGCATGCAACAACATGCGGGGATGGTCTTAAACCGACATGGACAACTCTCAAATAGGTCCAAATCAGTGGCCATTCATGCTAAGGGATAAGGGACAAAATCACATACAAACATGCATGGTAATTGGCCTAACACATAAGCATAGTAGAGCAACTTTTAAGGACACTTAAAAGAGTATAAACATGGACATGTGACAAACATGTTGAGCTCTGAAATCATGCAAGGGATGATGCCAAATCAACCAAAATACACAAGCAAAGCATGCAAGAAAGCTTAAGGCTTGAAACTAGTGAAGGGGCTCGAACCATGGCTACATGAAGCAAGTCCCAAAGGGCCAAGGGGACCTAAAACAGTCCCAAGGCAGGTCTAAACAAGACCAAAAGTGAGCTTAAAACTAGCCAACACAAGCTAGAACATAATGCCAAAACATGGGGCTTGTAAGGCCACAAAAGAGGTGTTACACTACACCTATCAAAACTAGACATGGCATGACTTAAGCAACCAAATTCAGAGTTATGGCATGTTAGAACAAGACCAAAAGCACTTTGACATGGCAATCTAGAAGCCTAAACAGGGAGGCATACACAATGGTACATTCATGAGGCATAAAACAACAACTCTTTGAAACATTAAAGAAGTGACAAATGCAAGTATATGAGCACATTACATGGACTGAAATAACATTACAAGTGATGCCAAACCACTGAAATGATCCGAATGGAGCATGCTAATGACTCGAATACTTAAAGCTAACAAGCTAAAATGCATGGTAGCTATACAAAGCATGGCATACATGGTTGAAGCAACTCAAATCAGAGCTCTAGCATGGCAAAACAAGACTAGAAGCTTCATGAAGTTAAGCCAAAATCATGCTAAAATGGCATGTTATAACATGATGCATGTTAGGCCAAATCATGGGATTACAAGACGAGTACATGAATCATGCATGGTATGTCTAAACCAAGTCAAAACAGTGCTATATCATGGCAAAACAAAGCCTAATATATAGTGAAATGAAGCTAAAACAAGCTAAGCACACATGTTACAAACATAAGCCATTTATGCAAGTATTAAAGACAACAAGGAGAGGGGATGACCCTCTCCTATTTAAGACACCAAAATCACCTCTCCACCACTGAAAATCCTCTAGATTTCAGTGGTAGAGAGGTCATGCAAAGCTAAGAACAAGGGCCAAAATGGATGGCCTAAAACAAGGCCTAACAAGGCCTAAGAGGGGGGAAACAACCCCAAACACAAAAATGACCTTAAACAAAGGTCTTAAGCACTAAAAATTAGAACTTTTATCAGTTATAATCTAAGCTCAAAACGATAAGCAAGAAGGGTTAAAAGCTTAAGCAAGAATAGGGTATCTAAAGCAAGGAACTCACCCTTGTAGAACCTCTTCAAGAACCAAGCTCCAGCAGGTTTTCTGAGTTCAAACCCACCCAAGAACACCAAAACCAACTCCTTAGTACCTTAGTAACAAAGAGAAGGTGTATTGCTAGGTGTTTGTGTGCTAAACTAAGACAATACTACACTTTTGAAGCACAAAAATGGAGAAACAAGGTGTAGACACCCCATTTTTGACCGTCCTCAAGACTTGGACGTCACCGTTTGAACACCCGGTGATTATCCATGTTTATGTTCGTTTGGAGTTCCCGGAGGTCTCGGCTACGCGCCTTGTCTTAGGATCTCCGAACTCGACCGTTTTGTGTCTGGTTTTGCACCAAACACTTGTGTTTTGCCTTGGAAGGGCAGGGAATGCCTTGTGAGGCATCCCCACACATCACCGGCCATGGCTAGAGGCCACCGGCTGGTGTTTTGTTGCCATCGGCAATGTATATTGCCGGTCGGCACTCTTTGTTGCCGGTCGGCAGTCCATTTTGTCAAAATGATAATTTTGAGCAGCTAACTACTGTTCATCTGCTTTTGCAGATATTTTAGGACAGCTGTGTCGCATTTGGTTCCCCTCCATACACGTGTATGGAGGGATGCTCCTCTTGTAAGCTTATTGAACAAGCTTTACAAGATTGCTTGCCTATAAGAGAAGGGGTCTTCTCTTGGCAAGAGGGTTGGAGAATTTTGTGAGAAAAACACAGAGGAGAGCTCTGGTTCTAGGGTTAGAAATTTGTAACTATTCTATCTCTCTTTTTCTCCCTTTTATGTTCTAGGTGCTTTTGTCCATACTATTGCACATAAACACCTAGTCTTTCACCTTTCCTTGGCTTTTGAAGGACCAGAGGTTTGTTCTTAGTGTTCTTGGCTGGATTGAAGCTCAAGGAGGCAACAAGATCATCTTTTGAGAAGAGGTCTACAAGGGTGAGACACTAGCCCCTTTTATCCCCATTTTTGCATAGCTTATTAGCCCATCTTAGAGCTGTTTTTGTGCTTAGAGTATAATACAAAAAAGTTCTATTTTTTAGCCCTCTTGATTGTTTATTAAGAGTGTTTTGTGGTTTGGGTTTGTTTGACCCCTCCTAAGCCTTGTAAGGCTCCTTTTTGTGCTATTTTTGTGCAAGTTTCGAGACTTTGGTGTTTGAGCCTCTTCACCACTGAAATCTTGAGGGATTTCAGTGGTGGAGATGGTGCCTTGAAGTCTCCAAAAGGGGAGGGCCACCCCCTCTCCTTGTTGTCCTTGAAAGGGACCCTTTTTGGCCTCTTGAGGGAGCATCATGTTAGAGTGTGTATTGATCATGTCTTGGCTGTTTTCCATGCTTATTATGCCATGATATAACCTTGTTGTGTGTTGGTTTTGGTACACCATGCATGCTTAGCATACCTACCATGTAATGCCTTGTTATTGCCTTAATATGCCTTAGGTTGTTAGCCTTTGCTCTAGCATGTTTTAGGCTTAGCCTTGTGAAGGTTTTGTGCTCATTTTGCCATGTTTTAGGTCTGTCCATAGTTGTTTGGGTCGATCTTAGCATGCTTAGTATAGCCCCTTTGTATTTGAGCTTGTATGCTTCAAGTATGTGAATGTGTAGTATGTGTTGCTTGCATCATTTTGGTGGTTTGGAACCACCCTACATGTTATTTCAGCCCCTTTGACATGCTCATATGTTTGCCTTGGATGCCTCTTTGAAGCTTTGAAAGCTTGTGTTGTATGCTCCATGTTTTAGCCATCATGCATGCTTTTGAATTTGAGCCACTTAGATGCCATCTAAGGGTCCCCTTGGCATGCTCAAGGACTGCCTTGAACTTGTTTTAAGCCTTCTTGGCCCCATGGGGCTCGGTCGGCTTAGCCATGGTTTAAGCCTTCTTGACTTGCTTCAAGAATTTGGACTGTTTGCATGCTTATGCTTGTCTTGTTTAAGTTGGTTTGGCACCATGTTTTAACATGATTTTCAGAGCTTATGTTGCATGCTAATTGTCCAGGATAGCCTCTTTTAAATGCGCTTGAAAGTTGCTAGTTTAATGCTTAAGGTTTAGACCACAACATGTGCATATGTACATGTGTGTGTAGCCTTCATCCTTGGTTTTTGGCCACTATTTTAGGCCTATTTAGAGTTGCCTAAATCATGTCTAAGTCCACTTTTTCATCAGTTTGCATTGCCTCATGTTTGCTTGTATGCTTGCATAAGTGTCTTGCCATGCCATGTTGCATCCTTAGCTTGCATGCCTTGTTCCTTGACTTGGTGATAGGAATTGGGCCTTGGTTCGTTTGTTTGGTTTGCATTTCATTTGACATGAAAGTTGCACACTTGATTCTTTGGGCCATCATGCATGGAAATGCGTGATTGGTGGTCCGAGAATCGAGACACATGCCCCTTTGAGTCACAAACATGATAGGGGACATGATTGGTGCACACATTGCTTGAATTGTATTGCCATGCAAGTTCTGTCCTCTACTGTTGTGAGTTGCAGGTTCTGCAGGCATTCTTTGCCGACCGGCAGTATATATTGCCGATCGGCAGTAAATCACCAGCGGATGGATTCATTTTGTGCCGGTGACCACAATTCACTGCCGATGGTAATTCTACTTAGCCGGTGGTGATTCCCAGTATCTAGAGAGGCATCCTTGAGGCTTTGGCAGTCTTTAGAGAGGCAGAGCAGGGAAAACAGAGGCAGACTATACATGGCCATGCACTTCCGAGCAGGACCCGAGCATGCGCTGCATCTGGCTCTCCTCCCGAGGCGGTTTACTGCTTGTCCTAGTTTAATTAGTTTGTTAACTGATTAGGTAATTTGTAATATTTAATTAGCTTGCGTAGTTAATTAATTTGTAATATTTATTTGGTCCCTCCGAGCGAGGGCGAATTTGTAATAAGGGTGGGTGTGTGTATGCATTCCAACCCCCACTTCTTTCTTCCCTTTTATTTACCTACTTACGATGATAGATTAGGGCATATTTAAATTAGCATACAGTATGGTAGCATGCGTGCATCCATACATTTGTCTTACATGCACCGGGCTCGGTACATCACGCTAACTGCATTGTATTTCAATTTCCAAATTGAATACTTGTTACTTGTAGCATTTCACATGCCATGTTTAGGATAGCCGAGCCTGTCTAGATTACACCCTTGCTTGTGTTGCATTAGCCACTTAACATAAACTAGGACCATGCATATGATTACTAACTAGTTTCTGTTTTGGCTTGGAGTACTAGGTGAGTTTTTTCGCTTTAGCATATCGCATGCGTGTGAATGTTGCCATAACAGCATGATTACCATGTGGCTAAGTGCTTATATGAGATAAACTGTTTGAATGCCTGTGGGTAAAGGTTGGATTGTTTGAGTTGGAAAAACTTGTTGAAATCCGTATTTTAGCCTACTTGCGAGTAGCAAATTCCAAAGCGCTTTTCAAAACAAACGGATATGCAATGCTTGTTTCCAAATTAGGCAATCTAGTCTATACTTGTTTGCTGTGCGCATAACATAGTAATTCTAGGCTAATAACTGGAATAAGAACACATAACGTTTTCAAAATCGGATATCATGGTTAGTAGAGGCCGGTCTTCGGACCGGGCGAAAAGGGGTGCTCATAACTGACCTTCCCCGATCGTACCCAAGCTCCCGAGCCAAGACAACTTTGGTGATGACGGACACGTGGCCTTCGGCACCGAGTCAGGGTTTCCTAAATTTCCCATTTAAAAAATATTTAGGTGGCGACTCTGTATCTGGCAAAGCAGTCCATGTTTGGCACTTCTTTTCAAAATCTATTTTTCTCAAAACGATTTGCCAGAGTTGGACTCTTTGGTTCAGATTAGGAACCGCAACAATAAAAAAAGGGGAGTCCGAACTGTAGCCAAGGTCCCTCGTGGGCTTGTTACACAAGGCAAGATAGATACAAGGCTATATCTATCTTTTTTAAGGCAATTTTCTGAACCCTGGAGGAGGGAGGAGGGGCTCCCTCTTTATAGAAGTTAAACTTCTAAAGCTTCCAAGAGAAGCTAAGCAAAGGGAAAATCCCTCCATACATGTGTATGGAGTGGGTGAATTATGGATGCCAGCTGCACCAGCTGGCACAAAATATCTACATAAAGCAGATGAACAGGGTTCGACCACTAAAAATGGCCGATCGACCAACATAAGTGCTGGCCGACCAAATATAGTGCCGATCGGTCAACACTCTTGGCCGATGGCAATAAAAAGGGGCCTCAGGCCTCAGGCCTTGGCCGGTGGGTTGAGAAAATGGCCAACAAGCCACCCTCTTCCCTTAGAAGCAAAAACACAAGTGTTTGGTCCACAACCAAGCACAGGACAGACAAGTTGAGAGATCTTGAGGCAAGGCGCGTAGCCGCAACCTCCGAGAACTCAAATGAACACGAGCATGGATGATCATCGAGTGTTCAAACGATGACGCCCAAGTCTTGAGGACAGTCAAAAATGGGGTGTCTACAGTGTATGTATTGACATTTCTGAGGGAGTTTGATGTTTTTCTATATATAGAAGACCTCTCCTTCCATTTTTGAGGTTTTGAATATTTTGGAGCAAAATTATCTCTCTCTTTCTACAATTCTCTCTCTCTTGCAAATTCCTAAGCTTTTGCAAGCTTTTGCCTATACACTCTAAACCAAACCGTGTGGTATTTGAGCTGAGGCACTTTTGAGCCTACTTTGAGCTCTTGAGGGTGTGTAAGTGTTGGTTTAACACTTGGAAAGGGTTCTCCTCTTCAGGAGGTATAAGTCTTGGCTTGTTGCTTTACTTTATTTGCTATTTGGCCTACTGTTTTAGACTATTTTTTGGGCTATTTACACTCTGTATTTTTGGATTAAAACTTGTAGTTTAAGGCCATTAGGGGTGGGGGGTGGATCACCCTTCTTTGTACCTCATTTCTTAGGCCTTTGTGCTTGTGTTTCCCACCTCTTTGTCCACTTTCTTTGAGCTTTTAATACGGAATTTTAGAGGTTTTTCAGTGGCTAAAACCATGTTTCGAAGTCCCAAAAATAGAGGAGGTAGCCTCCCCTCCTTGTGTTTGTTTACTAGCTTAACATGCTCCATGTTTTAGCTTATTATTCTAGCTATTGTTAGCTTAATTTCAACATGTTTTAGGACTACTTTAGAACTGTTTTAGGACTTTTTTTAGTGGTTCATTGCATTTGAGCCTTGTATTGCATGCTTGTAGTGTAATTGTCTTCATAGGCTTGGTGGTTTAGGCCTTAAGCACCAACCTATTTGAGTTGATAGTGTTTATTTCAAGCTTTCCATACTTGTGATCACCTTTAATCACCTCTGCAACCTCCCTCCTTTCTTGGTTTTTCCTTTGCTTTGAAAGTTGTTTCAAATTAGTTATTTGTTTAAAGCTTGAGATTGAGGTATTATGTTTAATGGTTTAATCCCTTTGGGGGTTCATTACTAACGGCATGACATTTTTCTCATGCCTAAAACAACACTTGGTTTGGTACTCCTTTCCATTAGAGGACTTAAAGCTCACTTTTAGACTTAATTGGTGAAAGAATGGTTGGTAATTAAAATGAAGTGATAAAATGAGGATTAAAAATGATGCAAGATAATAATCAACTTGGGTTCAATCAGAACGTTAATTGAACCCATTGAGTCTTGAGTCGTTTCATACTTGTTAGTGATGTAAACGGTTCAAGAGTTAATGTCAACCACTTCCCTTGATCAATTCATGATAGGGAGTAGGTTTGGGAGTCTTTTTTTGTTGCATTTATTGAAATTGTACACCTTGGTTCATAGGCCATCATGCAATGAAATTACATTGATTGATGTCTTGTGAATTGAGCTTGCCACTCCTTTGAACTGTTTTGATGATAAGGAGGGGTAAGGTGTACAAACATACCTTGATAAATACCCTGTTTGTGCTTTGTATGCCTTCTGTTGCAGCAGGGGGAACCAAGCTTCAGTGGTCGGCATGCCACTATTTCTGGACGGCAGGCTACCATTTGTGGTCGGCTGACCACCACTTTTGGCCTGCCGGCCACTTTTGTCAAACTGAGCAGCAACCTTTTTGGAACAAAACAGAGTAGAGACTGAGGTGAAAAGATGTTCTACTGTGCAACAGAAGCATTCTGGCAGCAGAATAGTGGGTTTTTCGAGTGGAAATCCACGCATGCATGAACATTCCTCGCTTCCCGGGGCTGATTAATTAGTTTAGCTATTTATTTCATATTGTATTCATGTTGTAATTAATTAGTTAATTCTAATTTGTAATTAATTAATTATTGTAATTAATTAGTTAGTGTTATTGGTTTTGTAATAACTAGCTAGAATAGTTAGTTTATTCAGTTTGTAATAATTAGTTAATTTGTTGTTGTAATAACTAGTTAATTAGCTTAGCTAGTTAGTTTATTCGGACCCTCCTGCGTGAGGGCATAATTGTAGTAACGTGTATGTCTTCCAACCCCATGTCTTTCTCCATTTTATGTACTTGCTTATGATGGTTAGTTTAGGGCATCATGTTTTGTTTAGCATCTCTCATGCCTTACATCCATTGTTTTGCATGCATTGAGCTCGGCGTATCATTCTAATTTGCATTGTTAGTTAATATATTCTTTGAATACGTACTTAGACCGCATGTTATTAAATTGATTCATATGTCATATTAGCAGCTAAGCTAAGTAATTGCATATCGCATGCATTGCATTAGTCATATTGCATAGTTAGGATCATGCATTATTCTGACTTTGTCATCTTTTTTGGCTTGGAGTACTAGGTGAGCTTTTCTTTGCTTTAGCATAATTGTGTTTGTATGTTAGCATTGCCATGTCAAAGCATGTTCACCATGAGGCTAAGTGTTTAAGTGACAAATTGTTTGAATGCCTGTGGATGAAGGATAGTTGCATGAATTGGAATAATTTGAGTAATGTTCATATGCGATCACTTTTTCAAGTGGTACATATTTGAAACTCTTTTCAAAAAATAAACATAAAATCAAATGTTCTAATTTTTGCAAATTAGTCTATACTTGTGTGCGCGTCACATAGTAAGTTAGCCTAATAATTGGAACAAGAGCATATAATGTAAATAAAAATCACATCATGATTAGTAGAGGCCGATCTTTGATCCGGCGAGCAGGGGTGCTCAATTTATGACCTTCCCCTCCCGTACCTAAGTTCCCGAGATGAGACAATCTTGGTGATGACAGACACGTGGCCTTTGGCACGAGTCATGGGTTTCCTAAATTTTTTAAAAATATTTAGGTTGCGACTCTGTATTTGGCAAAGCAGTTCATTTTTGACATTTTGATTCAAAATCAATTTTCCCAAAGATTTGTCGGATTTGGATTCTTTGGTGTTTATCTATTTCACATTGCACTTGTGAGACCAGATTCAGAACCGCGAGAGTCCGAACTGTAGGGCTAGTCATCTTCCGAAAGGAGCACGAAAAGTCGAGCTACAACATGTTATGTTTTGGAAGTTTCAAACTTGAGCTTGTACAATTGGCAAAGCTTTTAGGCTTGATTTTGCGAAACGGTTTGTAATTCTTCACATACTATGAGTTTCTCAATGTTTTACCAAGTTTTGGCCCAAAAGATTGTGTTTTGAAGTGTTGAAATTGAGTTTTGAACTTGGGAAGCAAATCTAAAAATTCCAGAATTTGCACCCTCTACTCAAGCGGTGGAGTCTATGCTCGAGCGGAGAATGCGAGCTCCTAGTACTTTTGCAGATTTTAGGGGTTGGCTCGAGCGGCAAAACCTGTACTTGAACGACCACCCTTGTTTTTTACCATCCGCTCAAGTGACAGAAGTTGCGCTTGAGCGTAAAATGAGAGCTACCAGAAGTTTTACAGACTTTTGCAGACCGCTTGAGCGTGAGAAGCTCGAGCAAAGACCCTGTTTACCTTATCTTGCGCTTGAGTGACGGTCAAGCGTCCATCGAGCGAAAAAATCATGCAACCAGTACTTTTGCAGACTTTGCAGACCGCTCGAGTGACAAAAGTTGCACTCAAGCGGACTGCCCTGTTTTTGAAAAATTGACTAAGTGTTTCAGGTTACATGTTTGCATCCTTATTGCATCATAGGCATTCCTAAGCCCTAATTAAGACACAATAATGAGGATAAGGATTAGAAACACACCAAGGTAGAAAAAAAATGAGTTAAGTGTTTTCTGAGCATATGTTTCAATATGTATCCGTTATGTGTTTGTGTAGGTCACGCGCCATAGATCGTTGATCTGACTACTTTGACTTTTTTACTATTGGAGCTATCTATGAGTAATAACTTTGTAAAGTTATGTTGGCTATAAGTATTTTCTAACTGAAACAATATGGTCTGTTTCCTGAAACGTTATTTTATGAATCATGAATAAATGTCCATTTTTCTTAAATGTATTTGTGGCATCCTTAGTTCATGGGGCCCTTGCCTGGGGGTAACAATATCGTGGCCAATATGCACGTGGCCCTCGCCCGGGGGTAACAATACCGTGGCTTATGTTTATGTGGCCCTTGCCCAGGGGTAATAATACTGCGGCCTATATTCACGTGGCCCTCGTCTAGAGGTAACAATACCATGGTTATTTGTGCACAAAGATGTTGACCTTTATGGTCGTCGGTACCGACTATGCATGTGGGTCTTATGACCAATTTGATCTGATAGCTAATGGATGTACCACATATAACTAATTATGAAATATGAATAAGTATGTGAATCTGAATTCGTTTCTGATATGAACTCTGAATTCTGAATCTAAATTAGGTATCATTCATAACCCTTTACTCTGTTGTTATTATCGGGCTCCAGCTTGCCATATTATTTATGTATGTAGGTGATCAGGCGCGGGACCAGGCTCAGTGAGGTTCGCTTGGAGATCTTTTTGAGTCAGCCAACCGGTGTGCCTCCCGAAGAGGTTCTGAAATGTTTTGTGATCGAGTCTTATGAACATGATGCAAGTTTAAGTTATTTTCTTTTGTTTGTTTGGTCAGTTTCTTTGGGTTTATCTGTATCTATAGTGATATAAGACTGACACTCTAATGACGTCTATATGTTGTATGTAAAGTTTTAAATTTTTTGTCCCATGTATGTCTGCACTATTCTGTGGACGTTGTATATTTGTATTTGCTTCCGCTAGCCCCTGTATTTCGTTTAATTTGTTCAGAGACCTTTGGTAATCCCAAGATTACTGGCCGGTTATGGCACTAAACCTATGGGGGTGGGTTTGGGTCGTGACAGAGTGGTATCAAAGCATGTGTTCTACCACACACACGAGTCCATATGAGATATAAGATGTCCTAGTAAGAATTAGGGACATTACATTTGTATGTGTGAGTGTGTGATGTCATGTGAACATAACTGAACCAATATACACTAACACAGAAATGAAATGAACTGAAATTGAACACTGTGGGCAGTATAATTTGCCTATGTTTATTAGTGCTTCGTTTACCTATAGCAAATGGAAAATCCACGAAGTGATGTTACTGCTGAATCTTCCGAGACCTGAATGAAACGAATGGAACAAATGCTTGAGGCTTTGACAAAAGCAATGATGCAACAACAACGACAACAACCTTTGTCTCATCCTCCGCCTCCGGTCCAAGTAGAGTCGGCCAACAATGATATTCTCAGTTTGACTAAGAAATTTAAGAAGATGAAGCCACCGAATTTTCTAGGTCGTATTGAACCGCTAAACGCTGAAACATGGATGCTAGAGACTGAAAAACTATTTGAAGTTTTTCCATGTTTCGAAGTTCAAAAAGTTTTGTTGGCAACCTATACTTTGAAAGATGAAGCCCGACGTTGGTGGATACTTATTCGAGACACTAATGGGGCTTTAACCTGGAGTCAATTCAAGGAGATCTTCTATGAGAAATACTTTCCTCAATGTTTTCGAGATAGGAAAGTGTCTAAATTCCAAGAACTCAAGCAAGGCAATATGTCAATAGCAGAGTATGAAGCCAAGTTTACTGAATTGGCTTGGTTTGCTCTACACATGGCGGATACCGATTACAAGAAGGCTAAAAAATTTGAAGGGGGCTTGAGCCTAGATATATTTGATCAGGTAGGTGTATTGAAACTACTCAAATATGTGGATGTCCTTGACAGAGCTTTAATGGCTGAAGCCAACTTAGCCGCAATGAGACAGACTAAGGCTCCAACAACCGAATGGAGAGGCAAAAGACCCGGATTCAATTTCAAAAAGGGTCGGTCATTTTCAAAGATGCAAAACATAGGATCCTCCAGTAGTTCAAGCCAAAGTAGTGGATCTACTCTAATTTTCTCGAAATGCGGAAGAAAACACAAGGGTGCTTGCTATTGATCAACAGGTGCTTGTTTTCAGTGTGGCAAAACTGGCCACATGATAAAAGATTGTCCGCTCATATCCCAAAATTCTAACCATCCTGTGGCAAGTCCAGCCGAATCTGTTTCTGTGCCAAAAGCAAATGTGAAAGCTAATACTAGGAAAAAAAGCTTAAGGCAAGGCAGAGTGTTTGCACTTGTGCCAGGAGACGTCTGGAACACTTGTTAATCATGTTGTTTAATTTTGATAATGTCTAAAATATTAATTGATAAATTTTTTATACATATTTTATATTGTTTGACACAAAATTTATCTGTTGTATGATATATTTGTTATAAATATTATTTAAATGGAAATATTTTGAAAATATTACTATTCTAAAAAGTTTGGTTGGTCACTATTCACTTTTTGACAAATTTAAAATTGATTCGTTGTATTATTTTGACAAATGTGATATTAGTGAGTTGTTTTCTTTTGACAAATTTAATATACTCACATGGGATGGTTGGTATATTTAAAATCTTTATAACAATCACAAAAATATTTGATTTATGTTTTGCATGCAAAGTGAAACATACTCAAGTGGTATTTGATAGCAAATCAGACTTTTTATTTAAATATATGTATACATTGCTTGTATATATGTTGTTTATAATACATTAATTATAGATTAGTGGCAGTGCAGTGCATCTTTGTATATATATTATTATAAAAGAAAACGACAAGCATATCATTTGATGGTGGGTTTTGTATCCTTCACATATATATATATATATATTATAAGAAATAGAAAAAGTTAGTGCAAATCATTTCAAATCTTGACATCATTTCAAACTATTTTTTTCTTTTGTTTGAGCTGTCATGAGGAGCCGATAAGTCAAAGAAAAGGAGTGTTTGGGTATCTGAAGAGAAGCATCTAGTCGACTCTCCAACAGGAAGATTTTTTTTGTGTATAAATAGAAGTGTTTTGTATGGAGAAGAAGTATTAAGAACTTGAAGAGAAAAAATCTATGTGCTCCAAAATTTTAAGTGTATTTTGTACTCTGCTATTTCACTTTCAGATCTAAGTATTGTCTTTGTTCTTATATTTTCACATCTACTCTTTGTGAGAGAATTATTGTAAAAGATGGTTGAAGTACCTCTTATCCTTATTCATTATTTTGTGAGGAAATTTTATAAGGGTGAGACATTTATTGTTGAGTGAGGCTCAATAGTAAGAGTAGGACTTGTGTAAAATCCATGAGTTTTGATAGTGAAGAAATTCTCGAGGAGGTTCCTTGGGGAGTGGACGTAAGCCCGGCGTGCCAAACCACTATAAATCTAAGTGTTTGATTTTCTCTCCATACCTCTCTTACTTTTATATTGATAATCATTGTTTTGTTTTTTATTTTGAATATTATGTTTATTATTTTTTTTAATAATGTAATTTTTTTTTAATAATCCAATTCACCCCCCCCCCTCTTGGGACAACAATTGGTATCATAGCAAGGACTCTAGTTTTTGTGACTTAACCATCTTAGAGTAGATTATGGCAACACCTAGCTATTCTTTACCTAAGGGACAAGCATCCAATAGACATTGTTTAGCAGTACCAATTTCAGCTAGTGGAAAACTAGGATGACCATACACGTACAATCTAACGATTATGAATGCTGGAAAATTATTTGTAATGGTCCAAAAATTCCCACCAAAATCGTAGATGACCAAAAAAATACCAAAACCTGAAGATGAGTGGATTGAATTTGATATGAGAATAGCTTAAGTCAATGTTAGAGCCACAAATATGTTGTACTGTGCTCAGGTTATTACCTAAGAGTTGGGTGACAAAAGTCATTGTCATCACAGAAGCCAAGGATTTATCAAAGCTAAGTCTGGATAAACTAATGGGATCTCTTCTTACACATGAGCTCATCATGAAAGAAAGGGATGAAGAAGAAGACCACAAGAAAAAAAAAGGAATAGCTTTCAAAACCACTATCACTTGTGAAGAAAATGATGAAAAAAATTCAAAATTCGATGATGAAGAAATGGCCTTCTTAACAAATAGAAATTATACCTGACACTACTGGCTCAGTATTCTGTACATCTCCGGGTACTAGAGCAAACACTCTCCCCTGCCTTAGTGTTTCATTCCCGGTGTTATTCCTAGCATTAGTTTTTGCATCGGGCCTCGTTATAGGAGTAGATTAACTTGCTGCTGGATGATTTGCATTATCAAACCTCATTGGATAGTCCTTAATCATGTGATCGGTTTTACCACACCGAAAACACGCACCCAATGCACAATGACACATGCCTTTATGCTTCTTTCCACATTCTGAACAAATTGGCATAGACCCACTACTTTGGCTTGAGCTACTTGAAGATCCAGTATTTTGTTTTTTGTTCGTAAAGAATGAACGGCTTTTCCGAAAATTGGATCCAGGTTTTTTGCTTCTCCATTCTATTGTTGGTGCCTTAGCTTGCCTCATTGCTGCTATTGTGGCTTCCGCCATTATCGCTCTGTCTAAAACTTCCACATAGGTAGGCAATTTCAAGATGCCTACTCGGTCAAATACTTCCAAATCCAGCCCGCCTTCAAATTTATGTGCCTTCTTGTAATTAGTATCCACCATATGTGGAGCAAATCAAGTCAATTCAATAAATTTGGCCTCATACTCAGCCACGGACATCCTGCCTTGTTTAAGTTCTTGGAATTCAGAAACTTTTCGATCCCGGAAACACTGAGGAAAGTATTTATCGTAGAAGATTGCATTAAATTGTGCCCACGTCATATTCTCATTACTGTTTCGGATTAGCAACCACCACTTTCGAGCTTCATCTTTCAGAGTGTAGATAGCCAGAAGAACTTTCTGAATCTCAGAATAAGGAAATACTTCAAATAGTTTCTCCATTTCGAGTAACCATGTCTCTGCTTTTGATGGTTCAATAGCACCCAAGAAAGTCGGCGGTTTCATTTTCAGGAACTTCTGAGTTAAATTTATAAGATCATTATTATCCAGCTCAACTTGGACCGGTGGAGATGGGGGAGGTAAGGGTTGTTGGCTCTTCTGTTGTTGAGCTATTGCTTCAGTTAAAGCTGCAAGCATTTGTTCCATGCGGCTCATTCGAGCCTCAGATGATTCAGTTGTTCCATCACTTCTTGTATTTTTCATTTGCTATAGGTAAACAAAACATTATAAACATAGGCAAATAGTCCTTTTACAATATTTAGATCATTTGTTTCCATATCATGTGATCATAATCAGATTTAGGTTTTCACTTTCAATGAACACACACTTACACATACAGATGGAATGCCCCTACTTCTTACTAGGACATCCTAAGCTCACATAGACTTGTGTGTGCGGTAGAACATGTGCTCTGATACAACTCTGTCACGACCCAAACCCGCCCTTCTAGGTTTAGCGTCGTAACTGGCCAATAATCCTTGGATTACCAAAGGCCTCTTAACATAATAACATATAATTAGGGGCTATCGAAGCAAATACATGAAATATACATAGTCCATCGAGTTGTGAAGACATACATAGGACAGATAATTTTAAACTTTTTTTTTACATACAAGTGATGTCAATACACGTCACTTCATGTACATATAAACAGAAAAACTTGTTCGTGGAGCAAAAGAAACCAAGTCTTATACATTCATAAAAACACAGCCACTAGACTTGACTTAATCCGGAACCTCCTCGGGAGGCACAAAGGTTGGTTGACAAAAACTGAGACGCCGAGTCCTCAACTCTAAGCTTGGTCACGTGCTTGATCACATATATACATAATATAAATAGTGAGCGGGAGCCCAGTGAATAATAACAGATTAAAGAGTTAAATGAATGATGTCCCATAACTAAGTCCGACATAGAATAGATTCATATACGTATTCTTGTTTGAGTCATTGATAGAAATCAGAATTCATGCTTGATCATACATGGTTTATCTGTTAGCGCTAATAGATCATATCCAAAGAGCATCATAGATCATACTTGTCAGTTCCATAGAGGAACCTCGCCAAGTACGGATAACTTGTCAGTTCCTTAAAGGAACCTCCGGACTGGGAATAGATAACTTGTCAGTTCCATATAGGAACCTCCAACTGGGTATAGATAACTTGTCAGTTTCATAAAAGAACCTTTGGTCCGGGTACATATTGCATACTTGAATCACAGCATTAATGTCACAATTATTTGTTAGAGGTGGACAATCATTCATAGTGCAAAAACATAGCATTCGTAGAACAAATCTTATTCCATATACAGAAAATAATTTAACTTAAACATAGCTTTACTAAGTTGTTACTCACAGATAACAGATGGCTCCAAGTAAACAGACAGAGTAGGCAATTCAGATATCTTGTGGCGCGTGACCTACACAGATACAGAATGAATACGTACTGAATTACACACCCGGAATCATTAACTTAGTTTTTTCTTATCTTGGTGTGTTTCTACTTCTTTATCCTCATTATGGTGTCTCAATCTTGGCCTAGGAATGCCTAGGATGCAATAAGAATGCTAAAATGTACTTAAAAACACTTAAAAGAAATTGCTGAAAACCAGGTCCTCGCTCGAGCGTAACTTCCTACGCTCGAGCGGACATGCAAAATGTAAGTGGTCGCTCGAGTACAAGATCTGTCGCTTGAGCGATCTATAAACTTTTGCAAAAGTGCTAGTTGCTTGATTTTTTCGCTCGATGCTTGCTCGAGCGTGAGAGACATGCCCTCGCTTGAGCAAAACTTTTGTCGCTCGAGCGGCCTGCAGAACATAAGAACTTCTAGGAGCATGCATTTCACGCTCAAGCGGACTTCTGGTCGCTCAAGCGGAAGTGCATGCACTCAGAGTGGTCGCTTGAGCGTGGATTATTTCGCTCGAGCGTAGGAGCAGAATTCTGGAATTTCCATATTTGCTCCCAAGCTCAAAACTTAAATTCAAAGTTGTAAAACATGGTCTCTAGGGCCAAAAACTTGAGGAAACTATAGGAAACACTTATAAATGGTAAAACCATGATGAATTCAAAATCATTTCACAAAACCAAAGCTCAAAAGCTTGTTAATTATACAAAACCAAACTTGAAATGTTGAAAATATAACTTGTATGTAATGGTATGAGTTTTAACCTTCCAAAACATAATCAAATGAGGTAGAAACATGTGAAATGTGATGAACTTCCAAAATTAAGCCATGATCAATGCATGCATGTGAGACTTCCTCAAAATCAAGCTCTAAATGCAAAAGAATTTGCATGCAAGTATGATTATCTTCTTAATTCTTCTTCCTAAGCTTAATTAGCTAACTCTCTTGAATTCATGTATTAAAGACTACAAATATACAACTAAAGGAGTCAATTTCTACCTCAAGCCTTGAATTCTCAAGTGTGTGAGCTTAATTTCCCAAGTTCTCTCCAAATCCTTCTCTTTTCTAGTAATTCCTTCCCTCTCCTAGCTTTGATCTCACCTCCTTCCTTCTCTTGGTCTCTCTCACATTTTTTTGCCTCAAGGATGATAAAATGGGAGTGTGTAGTTGAGTGGCTTGACTCATATAAGCCTTATTTAGGCTTGATTAATGAAGCTTAACTAATCTTGGCTTATTCTAACCAAATAAGCATTAATTAGGCTAATTTAATCGTTCTAAACTGAATTTTAATTAAACCTACCATTAAATTCTAAAAATTCTAATTAACACATAAATCAAGTCAATTTCTGAATCGGATGTCGATTTCAATTCGCAAACCGAAACGAAAACACAAACAAATCTTTCTACGTTAAACAGATACAAACACAAATAAGTCAACAGATGATGCAAAATTTCACTTGAATTTCTTATTAGGCATAATTAAGCATGGATTAACGTTAATCATGGGTCGGGGTGTTACAATGATGAGGTAAATAATGAGTCTTATTCTTTTAATGAATTACAATCTGCATTTGAAGAATTGCATGATGAATTTCGAAAACTTGACATTAAAAATATTGCACTTAAAAAATTGCCTTCAAATTCAACAAAAGAAAATGAATCTTTATCTAATAAGATTAAAGAGTTACAAAAAGATTTTTGAAAGATAAAAGAAGAAAATGAAATTTTGAAATCAAAGAATCTCCTATTTTAAAAAAAGGAACTAAGTGATTTAAAAATTGGAAATGATTCTTTAAAAAAAGAGAAAATTACTTTAAATAAAAATATAGAAGATTTGAATAATACTCTTTCAAAATTTACTCAAGGAAGAGACACTTTGGATAAAATTCTTAAAAGTCAAAATCATACATTTGGAAAAGTCGAAATTGGATATAAACCTTTTTCAACAAAAAAAAAAAAACTTTCAAAAATGGTTTTTTTTATGCTTCTTCTAGACACTCACATCTTACGTGTCATTTTTGTGGTAAAAAAAGTCATATTTCACCATCATGTCTTATTGAAGATATCATTTTGTTAAAATAAAAAAAGATGTGGGTTCCTAAAGATATTTTAACTCTGTCAAATTCTAACTTTTACGGACCTAAAAAAATATGGATACAAATAGAAAAATCAAATTTTTGTAGGTTTGTTTCAAGATAAAATTTAGTAACGATAGATGGTATCTTGACAATGTATACTCAAGGCACATGACTGAAAATAAAGCTATGTTTGCCACACTTCAATCAAAAGATGGCGGATATGTAACCTTCGACGACAATAATAAAGGAAAAATCATTGGTGTAGATAGTATTGGTAAAAATCATTCTCCTATTACAGAAAATGTTTTACTTGTTGAAAGTTTAAAACATAACTTGCTTAGCATTAGTTAATTATGTGATAAAGATAATAGAGTTATTTTTTAAAAAACTCACTGCACAATTAAGAACACCAAAGATAATAAAACGTTGTTTGTAGGACATAGATATGAGAATGTATATGTGTTTGATTTGCATAACTTGTCTTCTCAATTTGATGTTAAATGTTTATCTGCAACAAATGAAACTGTTTCGTTATGGCATAGAAGCTTAGGACATGCTCATTTATATTTAACTTCAAAACTTTCAAAAAATGAGTTAGTTATTGATTTGCCTAAAATTAGTTTTGAAAAAGACAAATTTTGTGATGCATGCCAACTTGGAAAACAAATTAGAATTTCTTTTAAATCCAAAAATATTGTTTTAACTACTAGACTGCTTCAACTCTTGCATATTAATTTATTCGGATTATCTAGAACATTAAGTTTAGGAGGAAAATCATATGCTCTTCTTTGTGTTGATGATTATATTAGATATACATGGGTATTATTTTTAACACACAAAAATGAAGTTTTTTTTTTTTTTTTTATAATTTCCCAAAACTTTGTAAAAGAATCCAAAATGAAAAAAATCTTAATATTTATAGTATTAGAAGTGATCATAGTAGAGAATTTGAAAATAATGATTTTATTATGTTTTGTGATGACTTAGGAATAGATCATAATTTCTCAGCCCCTAGAACTCCTCAACAAAATGGTGTGATTGAAAGAAAAAATAGAACTCTTGAAGAAATGGCCTGTACTATGCTTTGTGAGAATAATTTACCTAGATATTTTTGGGCTGAAATAGTTTTCACTGCATGTTATGTTGTAAACCATGCTATGATTAAACATATTCTTAAGAAAACCCCTTATAAACTTTGGAAAGGTAGAAAGCTTAATATTAGTCACTTGCGTGCTTTTGGTTGTAAATGCTTCGTATTAAATAACAATAAAGATAACTTAGAAAAATTTGACGCTAAATTAGATAAAGCTGTATTTCTTGGTTATTTGAATTCTAGTAAAGCTTATAGAGTATTCAATAAAAGAACTTTATTTGTTGAAAAATCTGTACTCGTTGCCTTTGATGAATCTAACAACGTTGTTTCCAAGAATCTTGTAAGTGATGACACTGCAGAAACACATCCAAGAATAGAGAGCATTTACATAACAAATGAAGAAAATCCATCTCCTAAACAAAAAGAAGAAATCACAATGAAAAATCTTCAAGAAGAATATGCTCATCCAGAAAATGAATCAAATCTACCAAAGGAATGGAAGTGTGCTCATGGACACCCTAAAGACCTTATCGTAGGTGATGCAGCAGAAGGTATAAAAACTTGTTTCTCTATTAGAAATGTTTGTGGCAACTTAGCATTTGTTTCTCAAATTAAACCAAAATCGTTTTTAGATGCTGAAAAAGATAAAAATTGGATTTTAGCAATGCAAGAAGAATTAATTAAAGTTGAAAGAAATGAAGTTTGGTTTTTGACCCCTCGGCCTAAGGATCATCTAGTTATTGGAATAAAATGGGTTTTTCGAAACAAAATGTATGAATCCGGAGTTGTTACTGAAAATAAAGCTAAATTGGTAGCCCAAGGTTATAATCAAGAAGAAGGCATTGATTTTGATTAAATTTTTGCACCGGTTGCTAGACTTGAAACTATTAGAATGTTACTTGCTTTTGCATGTCTTAAAAATTTCAAATTGTATCAAAGGGATGTTAAAAGTACCTTCTTAAATAGGTACATTTCGGAGCAAGTTTATGTTGAACAACCTCCCGGTTTTGAAAGTCATAAATACTCAGATCATATTTTCAAACTTTCAAAAGCTTTATATGATTTAAAATAAGCTCCTAGAGCGTGGTATGAAAGATTAAATAATTTTCTACTTGACAAAGGTTTTTCTAGAGGGAAAATTAATACAACACTTTTTATAAAAATCAAAAAGGAGGATATGCTAATTGTTCAAATTTATGTTGATGATATTATTTTTGGTGCTACTATTGAAAATTTGTGCAAATAGTTTGTTAAAGATATGCAGGGAGAATTTGAAATGAGTATGATGGAAGGGTTAAATTACTTTCTTGGTGTACAAATTAAACAAACTAATGATGGAATCCATTTAAATCAAACAAAATATATCAAGGATCTACTTAAAAGGTTTGAAATAGAATCATCAAAGCCTGCAACAACTCCAATGAGCACATCAATAAAAATCGACATAGATGAACAAGGTAAACCTGTAGATGAAAAGAAATATCAAGGTATGATTGGTTCCTTACTCTATCTTACTATAAGTAGATCCGATATAATGTTTAATGTTTGTATGTGTGCACGTTTTCAATCCGCACTAAAAGAGTCATACATCATTGCAGTCAAACGTATTTTTAGATATCTTGTTGGCACTCCAAATTTGGGATTATGGTATCCTAAGGGAACCACTTTTGAACTTTTTGGTTACTCAAATGCCGACTTGCGGGATGTAGACTTGACTGAAAAAGCACTAGTGGCACTTGTCATTTTCTTGGACACTTTCTTACTTCTTGGTTTGCAAAAAACAAAACTCAGTGGCTCTGTCAATTGCCGAAGCAAAATACATTGCTGCCGTTGGGTGTCAACTGCCAAAGTAGAATACATTGTTGCCGAAACAACAACCTCAAGATTTTGAACTTTACTATGATCATATTCCTATAAAATGTGACAACACAAGTCCCATTAACCTTTTTAAAAACCCTATTCAGTACTCAAGCACTAAATACATTGAAAGAAGGCATTATTTTCTTAGAGATCATGTATTCAAAGGTGACATTGAACTTGAGTTTGTGCCTACACATCGTCAATTAGCTGACATATTTACCAAGCCTCTTAATAAATAATAATTTTGTTATATTAGAACTGAACTTGGTATGATGAATTCTCCCTTATAATAATTATATATAAAATTAAATTAAATTTAAAAAAAAACATTTTTTTTATAAATCCTCTCTTTCTCTCTTTGCTCACCCACTCACCGTCCCACTCTCTCTCTCTCTCTCTTTTTCTCTCACCCACTCTTTATCTCTCTCGCTCTTGCTCTCTCTCAGCTGCTTTCATTCTCACTGTCTTATTTTTCCTTCTCATCCGCTCTCTCTCTAACACCATCTTCATCCCCACCATCATTCATCTAAATTCATCTCCGATCTTCTCTATCATCATAGTTTATCACCATCATCATCAATCCAAATCCCTCATCGATTTACCCAAAATCCATCCCAAATCTACATAAATCCATCAGCGATCTACCAAGATCTATCTCCGATCTACCTCCGATCTACCGATCTTCACTGTTCTTTTCGATCATCTTTATCGACGCAGATCTACATCATTATCACTGTCTTTCACCATTGTCACTGATCTTCATCGTTGTTGACGAATTTTACATCTGCCAAAATCTTTTCCCCTATCAACATGTTAAAATTATTTTTACACTTTGTTATATTTCTTATATGGTTGTATGTGGTACAACCATATAAGAAATCTTTTCTTGGTATGAAGAAATTATTTTTATTTGTATTTTCTCTTTTTATGCTAGTGCACTTGGTGTTGTTGTTTATGGCCGGATCTTAATGGCCCCTGGTTTTATAAATTAGTAATCTGTTTCTTACAATTTGTGTAATTTTTAGTATATTAATTTAGGGGGAGACTCATATTATGTAATATTTTGAAATTAAATATATATATAAAAAATTCTTAAGAGGGTGTTTGTATATTCTATGCATAATTTTAGGGGGAGTTATCAACTAATTTTTTTTTTTTTTTTTTTTTTTTTAACTTCTTATTTGCAATTTTTTTATATAGCAAAGACAAACATTTTTTTTTCAAAGAGCAATGCTTGCAATTTTATTTCAGAAGGAGAAACTATTACTTGATTACATGTACAGTTTGAGAAGGCTTCATAGATTTTTTGCATTTCACTTCTCTTAAATACTTTTCATGAGCCTCCTTTACATGCCTCTCTCTATTTTTGACTTTTATGAGTCTTGGCATTATAACTGTGGGGACATAATTTTTTGAATGACAACACGTGGCCAAGGTGGCACCGAAGTGCTAGCCGTGGTGCCACGTGTCTTGGTCATGACGCCCAGATGATCTCGGCTAGGCCAAGGTTATCTGCGGAGATACCGGAATCCGAGATGAACGGATAAGGGACAAAAAGTCCTAGAATGAGGGAGGACCTCAACCTGGATAAGGATAAAGCTCTTAGGGAGTTTATCTTTATCTATTGGAGAGTCCGGGATAAGCATTAAGCTAGAGTCCATTGAAGCTAGGCTTCTACAGGGACCAGGTCAGTGTTGGTTATAAAAGTAAGGCACCCTCGTGGGTCTAAGATACGCTTTTTGTATTCTGAATAGTGAGTTAAGCACTTTTTCTATCTTTGAGAGATAACTGACTTGATCGTCGAGGTGCCCCCGGGTAGACGAACCACCACCGAAATCTTATCTTTCTGTGATAGGTTGTTCGGGCTTAATCTATTCTGTCGGTGTTCTCCAACTGAGTACCTGTTTGGCAGTGTGGTTGGAAATTGACACGCACAATTTGGCGCCGTCTGTGGAAAAGAAAGGAGAATAGATAGCCAACGACGGACAGAAAGAAAAGGTTGGGGACGACATCCCTACTGGGAGTGGTAAGCACATTGACCCTAACGTAGAGGAGGATAACTGCAATGATGAAACTCAGGATCAGAATCCCGGAGAAAAAGACGTCGGCAAGGAGGGCGACGTACCAAAGAAGTCGGACAGGGGCGGATATTATAACGAGGACGACCTCCAAGTATAGAAGGATAGGTGCCTGCGGAGGGACAGCGAGATGAAGGGACTGGCGAACAAATTGGCGGACCTACAGACGGTCGTCAATTTCATGATGCAAAACAACGTCATGCAGCCACCATTCCTGTTACAAGACACGCCGATTCCAACGGCCAAGAACAATGCCCAGAATGGAGAACAGAAAATAGTCCCTACAGTCCCCCAGCACACTAGGACCAAGGAACACTCTCACCGGCCTTTTTAGGAGGTCGAGCGAGGAGAGTCAATGAAGAGAGATTTTCGGAGGACGCATCACACTAAGGAAGCTAATCCCAAAGAACATCGGCATGTTCAAGGGAAAGAACTTTTTTTCGATGCAACTAATGGGGAGAGGTCCAAGAGGACTTATAACAACACTGGGAGTAGCGCACCGAAGAGGCTGAAATCTGTTGATAGCCGAGCTCCTGGACGGACCAAGGAGGATCTAAGGGATTACCTCCAGAGGAAGCGATAAGATGCCGAGGTAACCTCACCGGTTAAGCCGAGAACATTGTTCTCGGTAGAATTAGAGAAGTTTGAATCCCCGAAGAGGTTTAATATGCCGAGATTCCAGATATACGACGGTAAGTCGGACCCTAACTTTCACGTCGGCTTGTACTTGAACTCAATGGCATTATACACCGAGAACGAGCTGTTGCTCTGCAAGGTGTTCCCCTCATCCTTTGGGGAAATCGCATCAGATTGGTTTCACAAGTTGCCGAAAGGAACTGTGAAAGGCTGGGAAAGCCTGATCGAGATGTTCGTGGCTAGGTTTGTGACGAACAAACTACAGCCATTAAGGGTGGACTCCCTGATGGCTCTGAGAATTGGCGAGGATGAAAGCCTTAGGGCCTATGCCAAAAGGTATTATGAGGTATTCAACCGAATACCAGGGTGCAACCAAGAAGTGGCGGTCGTATCTTTTAAGAACGACCTGAAAGATGATTGTCTGCTTCGAAAGTCACTAGCAAAGACTCTACCAAAAAGCATGGAGGAGCTTATGGCCAGGATAGAAAAGTATGCCAAGGCCGAGGAAGACACGCCGAGGATGAAAGCATCGAAACAAGAGAAGAGAAACGGCTTACCGGAGCGAGGCCGAGGTAATGGCGGATACAATAAACAAGAGATAGGACTGAGGGCTACACAGGCAGTCACAACCATATTCCGAATTCCGGTCTACAAAGTCTTGGAAAGAATCCGGAATCAGCCCTATTACAGAGCACCAGAAAAGCTTCCTGGTGAATTTATGGGAAGAAGTCTGGGGAAACATTGTGCCTACCACAATGAGGATGGGTATCTAACTCAAGGGTGCAGATCCCTAAAGGCACATCTAGAAGACCTGGTAAGACAGGGTCCTTTAAAAGACCTAGTAGATGAAATCAGGACAAGGGAAGAGCAAACGAGACTGCCTCAGGCACAGGCAGCGCCACCTCCACCAACACCGCAACCGTAAGCAGGCGAACCTCGAGTGATCAATATGATTCATTCGAAGGTGAATGAGAACGAGATACAGGGGAAAACTCAAAAGGTAAAACACCTGCAACATGTGTATTAGGTCAGGCAAAAGAGACCTAGGGCAGATGAGTGCTAGGAACCAGTTGTGTCCTTTACTGAGGAAGACCTGGAGATGGTGCAGCATCCACACAACGATGCCCTGGTAATATCCCTCCAGATTGGAGAATACCAGGTAAAGCGAATTCTGATCGACCAGGGCAGCTCTTGTGACATCATGTATGTCAGATGTTACAAGGAGCTTGGCCTTCATTAAGATGATCTGGAGCAGTCCAATGGCCCAATGGTCGGGTTCAATAGAACGTCCACGTGGCCCCTGGGAGCAGTAAGTTTGGAGGTGCAGGCTGGCACCAAAAAGGTAAAAACTGAGTTCACAATAATTGACACCCATTCCCCTTATAATGCTATCTTGGGAAGGCCATAGCTGCATGCAATAGGAGCTGTTCCCTCAACAATGCACCAGCTGTTACGATTCCCAACAGAGCATGGAATTAAGGAGGTTAGAGGGGATCAAGTGCAAGTAAAGAATTGCTCCATGGCAGTAATGAAATCCACCTGCAACATATGAGAAGCAGAAGCAGCAGAGATTGAAGATGAGGACATGGAGGTCCTTGAGGACGTCAGAAAAAAACCAGTCGAGAAAAGTGAGGAAGCCCTGAAAAAGATCTTAGTCCAGCAGGGGGATAAAGAGCGTTTCTTCCTTCTTGGCTCAGGCTTGGCCGAGGTGGAAGAAAAGGAACTAGAGGCATTCTTAAGAGCAAACCTTGAGGTGTTTGCTTGGACACCGTACGAGATGCTTGGCATTGACCCCGAGGTCACTTGCCATAGACTAAATGTGGACAGGTCGGCTAAACCTGTCACCCAACGAGCAAGAAGGCCAACATTGATGCATGTTGAGGCAATAGAAGAGGAAGTGGATAGACTTCTGGAGGCTAGAGCCATTCGAGAGGTAAATTACCCGACATGGTTATCAAACACGGTGGTTGTAAAGAAAATGAATGGGAAGTGGAGGGTCTGCGTGGACTTCACCAGCCTGAATAAAGCTTGTCCTAAAGACAATTTCCCATTACCCAAGATTGACCAATTGCTGGATGCCACTTCAGGGCATGGAAGAATGAGCTTCCTAGATGCTTACAGGAGGTACCATCAGATAGCCATGTACCCCCCAGATGAGGAGAATATTGTGTTTATCACCCCAAAAGGGTTGTATTGCTACAGAGTGATGCCTTTTGGGTTGAAAAATGCAGGAGCAACTTACCAAAGATTGGTGACTAAGATGTTCAGACATCTAATTGGCAAAATTGTGGAGGTATACATTGATGACATGATCGTGAAGACCAAGGAACCTGAAGATCATCTGGCTGACCTAAAGACAGTCTTTGATATCCTAAGAACATTTCGGCTCCGACTCAATGCATCGAAGTGTGCATTTGGAGTTGGGTCAGGGAAGTTCCTAGGATACTTGGTTACCAGAAAGGGCATTGAGGCAAACCCGGATCAAATCAAGGCAATTCTGGAGTTAGAGAGCCCAACATCGGCAAAGCAAGTGCAGATATTGACCGGAAGGGCTGCAGCCCTAAATAGATTCATAAGCAGAAGTTCTGATAAATGCAAACCTTTCTTCAATCTAGTAAAGAAAGCCACAGATTTCTTATGGACAGAGGAGTGCGAAGTCGCCTTGGCCGACTTGAAGAAGTACTTGACCACAGCTCCAGTTCTCTCACATCCAGTACCTGGAGAGGAGATGTTCTTATACTTGGCAGTCTCAGAACATGCAGTGAGTGCAGTAATAATCAGGAAAAATAAGGGAGAGTAGAGGGCAGTTTATTACGTGAGTAAAACCCCAGTAGATGCAGAGACCAGATATCTACCCTTGGAAAAGCTAACACTAGCTTTGGTAATGGCCTCCAAGAAGCTGAATCATTACTTTCAAGCCCACAAGATTGTGGTGCTAACTGAGCATCCTCTGAAGTCCCTGTTGCAGCAAGGAGATCTGACAAGTAGGATAGCCAGATAGGCAGTGGTGTTAGGCCAATACGACCTGGAATACAGACCCAGAATAGCAATCAAAGGCCAAGTCTTGGCCGACTTTGTGGTCGAGTTCACACCAAGTACCATCACACATCGGGCTCTGTTGAGCAGAGGTACGCGATGCCCAAAAGAACAAGAAGAAACCCATTTGGGGATAGCCAAACAGAGAAAAGAAGAGAAACTCAGGCCCTGCAGTATTTACATCGGCGACTTCTTCCACCTATTTGTTGATGGAAGTTCAAATCGACAAGGAGCAGGGCAGGAGTAGTGCTGGTATCACCAGAAGGGCAAATGCTGGAACAATCCATTCATTTGGGGTTTAAAGTCTCAAACAACGAAGCAAAGTATGAAGTATAAATCGCAAGATTAAAATTGGCAGCAACAATGGAAGTCGATGAGGTAATGGTCTTCTATGACTCCCAACTTATCGTTAACCAGGAAACAGGCGACTATGCAGCCCGAGATGAAAGGATGATAGCCTATGTAAATGAGGTAGGCAGACTGATAGCATTGTTCCAAAATTGCCGACTACAACAAGTCGGCCGAGATGACAACAGCTATCTTGATGCCTTGGCTAACCTGGCTAGTGCAATAAAACCAGGAGAGGCAAGGACAATAATGGTTGACTACTTATCAAGTCCAAGTGTAGAACCACTGAACACAAAGCATGAAGCAATGTGTGTGGAGATGGGGCCAAGTTGGATGGATGCAATAATAGTATTTCTTAAAAAGGGGAAACTGCCAGATGATCATAAGGAAGCACACAAGATCAGACTGAAGTCGGCAAAATTCAGTCTGACAGTAGAGGGGCATCTCTACAGAAGATCTTTTACTGGCCCTCTTTTGAGGTATGTACATCATTCACAAGTTAAAGACTTCTTGTATGAGATACATGAAGGAGTATGTGGAAGCCACACTGGGAGCAGGTCACTTGCTCATAGGGCCATTACTCAGGGGTACTGGTGGCCCTATATGCAGAAAGATGTTGAAGCCTATCTCAAAAAGTGTGAGAAGTATCAAAGGTTTGCACCTTTGATACACCAACTAGCAGCAGACTTGAACCCAGTGTCCAGCCCTTGGCCATTTGCCCAATGGGGCATGGATCTTGTTGGACAACTGCCTCAAGCGATTGGACAAAGGAAGTTCCTGCTAGTGGCAACAGATTACTTCACCAAGTGGGTTGAAGCTGAACCCCTTCCAAAACTTCGGGACATTGATGTAAAGAACTTCATATGGAAAAACATCATCACCTGGTTTGGGATCCCAAGAGCAATAATAGCAGACAATGGTACGTAGTTTGACAGTAAGCTAATCAAGAGCTTCTACGCAAAGTACAAGATCAAGAACTACTATTCCATTCCAAGCTTCCCTCAAAGCAATGGACAGGCAGAAGCATCCAACAAAACTATATTAGATGGGATTAAGAAGAGACTGGAAGCCTTTGAACAGCTGAGTCCAGGTTACTTGAAGCCGACGAGTCGTAATCTCGGACGAAGAGAAAAATGAATCTTTAGCCGACATGTAGTGTGGACAAACAATATAGGTTCCATCACCTCAAATTGTTGAGGTAATAGAACCTAGGGGGCAGTTGTGGGAAAGTATTTTATGAATAACGGCATGTGGCCAAGGTGACATTGAAGTGTCAGCCGAGGTGCCACGTGGCCTAGTTACGCTGTCGAGATAATCTCGGCTAAGCCGAGGTTATCTGCGGAGATGCCGGAATCTGAAATAAGTAGATAAGGGGTAAGAGTCCTAGAATAGGGGAGGATCTCAATCTAAATAAAGATAGGGCTTAAGAAGAGTTTATCTCTATCTAGATGAAGGTCCAGGATGTGCATTGAGCTTGAGTGTGAGACCCCTAACTTTTGTAAACCTTATTAGGTCCCTAAATTTTAAGTTATCATAAAAAAAACCCTTAATTCGTTGATTATTCGCAAATTAAACCCTAGAATTGAAAACGCATTACGGACGAACCCATACAAACCCTAATCGACCCTAGAAGCTTAGAAATCATTTCTAACACTCTAATATTAATTATTTAACTCTCAAATTTTAGATTAATCACTCTAAACCTTAACTTCCAATTTCCACAGTTTTCGTTCGGTTATTTACCTTTAAATTCAAAGCAAGATAATACAAACCGAATTATTTTTTCTAACACGAATTTATTAACTCTACACTTGAAATAGATATTTTAATTGAGCCCAAGCCCTCACATTTTTATTAAATCACAAATTGACCCCAAACAAGTACCATTATATATTTATATATACACTTGTATCCTAAAATATTTTTTTAAAACATTTTATTTTACAAATTCCAACAATTGTATACAAAAAAAAAAATTATAAAACAAGTCCATCAATTCACCATCACATGGCTAGCCATCACCATTGTAGGTGTAATGAATGTACTATGAGACAATTTTCCATAATTTAAGGAAGAAAAATCTTTGACTTGGTACAAACTTTTATATACATGTATATAAGCAACTAGGTTGGTTTGATTAGGAGGAAAACCTTAACTAGATCATATTTAGGAACCTAATTAAGACCTTTAATCCTCCACTATTCCATTGAATTCAAACTAAATCCAAGCTATCCAATCCAATTCCAACCAAGGGGCATTTAAGACCTTTTGCACCAAATTCATTGTATAAACAACCCCTCTCCTAGCATTTTACATACAAGAACACTTATACACACTATATTCAGTTGAGAGAGAAGAAAAGAAAAAGGGTGAGCTTGGTAGAAGAGAGGAGAAGAAGAAAAAGTTTGCTAGCAATTCCAACAACCCTCAAGTAAGCCACAACACAACTCTCTCTTCCATTTTCCTTTTTCAAATACATGTTATTAGAAGTTTAAAATGATATTTTCAGATGTGTTATAATGGTATTTTTGTGTCAAAAATGAAAGGAGTTGAGCCTTGATTCTACCCTTCTTCTATTTCTCTTAATCGGTATAAGACTGCATTTTCCCTTATCAATCTCTCAAAATTTTCAAAGGCACACCTTCACCTTAAATTTCTGAGTTTAATACATATTATTTAGCATGTTTTCATCACAAGATAAGTGGAAAATTTCCTCTAGCTAACCTCTTTTCTCACCAACTTTCTATTTTCAAGAACTATGCCAGAAAAATCTATTTCACAGTCACCCTATGAAAATTGTAGAAAAATGTATAAAAATATTCTGGACCTCCATTTTATGTCACAATATTTCTTAAGGAGTTATCTTTCAAGGAAAATTGGTTTCATTGAAAACGAGTGAGCGGTTTGTGAAAAAATCTGATTTTCGTAACGGTCGACGAATCTGGACAGAGCTGGAGTATTTCTAAAATAACTACAAATCTGGAAAAGCTATTCCATTTTCGAAAAATGTTCTGAAAACTAGATAAAATTCCCTACGAACCATAGGAAGGCTGGGCTCTGGAAAAATCTGAAATAGCCCTTTTGAGTGTAATCTTTAGGTAATACTGAATCTGAAAATTTTGTTTTCATTAGTGTTTTATGCTCTTGTGTTCATGAATATGCTTATTAATTTATGATCATGTCTCGATATGATATTTCACATGTCATAGGTTTATGTATTTTATTTTAGTCCTTCGATGGTGCTTACACTTATGCAAATCTAGAAATTATATTCATGTGCGAATTTATTCCCTTAACTACTTGAATATGCCTAGAGCTACTTGTGCCTATCTTCATATGTGAATCTCATGTGTTGTAACCTTATTTCCTTCTATTTGTACTATTTAGTTGTTTAAACTTGTGCAATAGATGTTGTTTCAAGAGCATGTCCTAACTCTGACTTAAAATATCTAACTCAAACGGGAAACTTAATGGGTGGTAATGGGTTGCAAATTTTTGGACAAGATTACTAAGATATTGATTAGTTGACGGGATGCGTTCCCTATTTGGAAGTTAAAATCTTGCGCAAGTGGTTTTCGGAACCCTTGAATAGAGTAGTTGTATTCGGACCCTAGGTATTTGGTGTAAGGAGAGATTTGGGCAAGGCCCATTATTGCCGTCTATTTTGAGGCCCTGCGGTTGGCGCTACGCGATATATAACCGTTGGTAGGCATCCGAAGTTAGTTCTGCAACAAAGCAGCAAAAGAGGGGGCATACCGAATAATCCTCGTCTGATTCTTATGGTTGGGAGGACGAAGTCTCTTTGGGGAATTTCTAGATTTCTAACATCTAACCTTGTAATCCTTTATTATTGAATGATTATCATGCTTTATTACTTGCTTGTTATAATTGTGATGGTGTATTGGATTGGGAAAAAGGGATGGGGTGTGTGTGCGTTTACTAGGCATTCAAAACTTATGGCATTTCATGTCAGGTATCGAAGAAACGTACGAAGCCAACGAAGAGTCAAAGACAATTGAAGACTTAAGTTTTCCTTAGAGAAAGTTTGGAACCATTTCGCTCATTAGTCTAATTATGCTTTTATTTATTCTTTTTGGATTGTAATAGTAATGGAACTCGTTTTGTAAATTTAAAATTTGAGATGCTGTAATTATTATTTACTTTGTAATCCTATGCCTATCTCTGCGTTTCTTATGAGACCTTACGTCAATGCCTTTTAAGATCTGTCAAAAGGGTGGTGCGTTACCTACGAAAGCTAGACTTAGAAGGGAGGCTAACTTGACTCCTCCAACGATCTGGAATCTTACTTAGTTATTGGCCATAGGACTCATTAGTGCCGTTTTCTAGACTCCTAACCTTAGATAAACCCTGTATTTAATTGATAATATATTCTCTGAAGTTCACGGTTTTTGGGGCATCACATTGAGTCCATTGAAGTGAGGCTTCTAAAGGGATCAAGTCACTGCTGGTTATAAAAGCAAGGCGCCCTCGTGGGTCAGAGGTAAGTTCATTCTTGTGAGTTTAAGCATAATTTGTTATCTGTGAGAGTTATTGATTACTGACTTGATCGTCGGAGTGCCCCCGGATAGACGAACCACCGCCGGACTCTCATCTTCTTGTGTAGGTTGTTGGGCTTAATCTATTCTGCCGGTGCTCTCTAGTTGAGTTCCACTTTTGATTGTGTGGTCGGAAATCAACACCCACACCTTTGCATCATTACATTTGGATAGAGTTGGCCCCAAAAAAATCAAATAGAGAAAAAATGAATCACACGGAAATATAAATTTATGAAGAAAAAAAAAAGTTTGAACTATTAGCAAAGAGAGACGAGAGAAACTAACTTTTGGACCATTACGTGGAGAGAGTTGGCCGACTTGGGAAAAATATTGAGTATGGGGTACATCTTAGGGCTTTCAAAGTTTTTAAGTTTTATATGATTTTTATTGTTTTGATCAGTATTATTTTTAGAAAAGGTGATAATGAGTTATCATATTGTTTTGAATTTTGGAATTCTACATTATTAGTTGAATTGTTTTGATCAATATTATTTTTAGAAAGGGTAAGATTGATTTACCATATTAGTTTGAATTTGAAATTTGAAATCATAGGTAATTAGAGTCTTTTTTTTTTTTTTTTAGTTTAATTAACTAACCAATAGATTTTTTTTTTTTTTGGCTAGTTTTAAATTATAAAAATTAAGAAATTTTGTTTGAGAACTTGGAACGCTTACATCCCTTCTCTTTAGAAATCTCAAACTAAATTTTATGATTTTATGATTTTTAAATAATAAAAAACATTCTATTAGTTAAACTATTATTTAATCATAACAATAAAACTCTACTATATATGGAAGCAACTCACTAAAATCTAATCATTTTTTATTTTTAAAAAAGTCTATTGGTTAACTCTAATTTAACAATAACAATTAAACTTTAATTATTCCATAAATTACGACTTTTAAAAGGAAAGTATGCTCAATTATTTTAAAATTTAAATTTGTGTGCCACTAATATGGAAGCAATTCACTAAAATCTAATTATAATCATAAAAGAAAAAACTCTAATTATTCCATAATTTATGATTTTTAAATATATATATATATATATTTTTTTTTTCTATTTCAAGATTTAAAATTATGTGTCAGATAAACAATTCAACAGAATATAAAATTTATAAAAATCTTTCAAATGATCACGTTATCAATGCTATAACTAATATAGAAATCTTTTTCAAAATTTATAATAATGCTCCTTTCAAAATTCAATATAGTGAGCTTTTAAAATTACATTTTTTTTATTTATTTCCAAACTCACATACTAAGTTTCTTGATTAATTTTTATTTATTATTAAAAAAAAATTTAAAATCTATTGGGTAACATTTTCTTAACAATAAAAATATAACTATCTAATGATTTATGAAATTTAAAAGGAAAGTATACTAACCCATTTCAAAATTCAAAAGTGTGCCATGTAACTACTAAAAAATTTAATTTTCTCATAATTTATGACTTTTAAAAAGAAAGAAGACTACATCAATTTTAAAATTTTAAAATTGTGTATCACAAGTTATGAGAAATAATTCACATCTCCCATAAATCTTCTCTCTTGCACTTATTGGATTCGAATCAAATTAGAGTCGGTGTTCATCAAATGTTGTAACTGTTAGTGATAGAGCAATTGTGAAGAATTCAATTAATAAATTTTTTCATTGTAAGGTTATGTTTTTTTTTATAAAAATCAATTTCTAATATTTAGCCTCCCACATCCTTATTTCTATTATGCATCTAATAATTGTGTTAATTTCTAAAAATTTATTGCATGCTTATTTAATCTAAGTGTATTTTACAAAATAAATCTCCAACCTCTTCGGTCGAGGTTCAATGGTTTAAAGTTTATATTTATCAAGTACATAAATATGGATGATGTAACGCCTCTAAAATATTACAGCAAATCCAATCATTAAAGCAGAAGAATAATAGAAATGATATGCTTTCATTCATCAGAGTTCATTTACAAAAATTAACACATGCATTATACATTCACAAATATTCATCCTGAATCTACAGCATGTGTTGCAATGTTAAGAGAATAAAAACTAAACATATAGTCAGATGTCCTATACGCTTACATCTTTCCAAGTCATTTCTTGGTTACACAAAAGTGAGCCTAGCTCAATACAATTTCAGCCCTTGGCTATACAAAAGAATATAACAAAATAAAGAAACTCTTGCTCCCAAAAGTCCCTTCAAGCTATTGCCTTGGCGGAGGGATATCACCAACACTTGAAAATGTTTTTCCCAAATAGGGTGAGCCAAAACCTAGGAGGAACAATCTAACATAATGTATGAAATTTGGCAAAGATATAAGTGTAATGTGCATATACAATGCCAGTGACAAAATATCTACATTTTATATATATGTAAAGCACAAAGTTCATATTTCAATTCATTTTCCTTCAATTCATTTGAAGTTCTTCTATTCTTCTCAATCCATAAGTCAATTTCATTATCTTTCAACAACCCAACTGAGACTACAACTCAGCGGTTTTCCAATTTAATATACTACCACACAAACACTTCAAATCTGCCATTTTACAGAAATTTTGTCCGCGGGATCGGCACCCATGTATACGCGCGATTTCGGGACTTTCACCCAGGACACTCCGGCCAACTTAATTTCAATGGAGTTCATCCTCTATCTCCTCCCAAACATGGAGTACATCTTCTTTCTCCTCCCAAACATCATACATATACAATGTATTTAAAATATAGTCATATTCAACAACAACCAACAATATATTAGTTTTAGTTCACCTAATCCTTATGCAATTTCTACAACAATTATAGCTATCCTCCACCGATAGCCTAATACAGATATTTCTAAATAGATATACAACCTCCTCAACAGATAAATTATTCAAATTTCCATAGGTGAGAGACAACACGTGTCCAACTCCACCATTTACATCAACAATCATCCAATTGCACATTACCAATGTCAATTTCAATTATTTATACAAAACAACAATTTAATCCAATTAGGGCAAACTCCCATTTTTTTCCAAATATCAACCCAAGTACCAAAATCAACAATTTTGACACAATATAATCTCATATTCAAACTCCATACCCATTTATTTCACATTCACCAAAAACCCCTCTTTTTACTTCACACCCAAACCCTAGGTTTGTTCAAATTACTCCCAAATTCCACCATTGTTACACAACAACAAATAACTAAACTAAAAACCATATGAAGGTGTAGAAAATCCCTACCTCAAAGAGAGAAGACAAGCCAAGCAAGAGTGAAACTTTAAAGATGCCCAAATCCAACTCTAATCGAATCAAAATGAAGATCTTGAGATGGTCTACCTTTTTATCAAAGGGATTAGGTGAAGAAATCATTAGAACTAGGTGAAAATGTAAAGAGAGAGAGTATCTTAGAGAGAGAGGGTCCCAACTTTAGGTTTTAAGGAGAAAAGATCTAAAAAAGTGATGTAAAAAGTCATTTTCGTGATCTGATATACACACAGTCCGCTCGAGCGCAAGAGTTGATGCTCGAGCATTAGACACAATAAATTGTTCCGTTCGAGCGCAAGAAAGGCAGTTCGAGTACCAAGACACAATAAATAAGACACTCACCGCTCGAGCACAAGAAGTGACGCTCGAGCGTAGAAAACACACATCCAGTAGTTTTGCAGACAACAGACCAATACTCGAGCGCAAGAAAGGCCGCTCAAGCGCCCATCTGCTCGAACGTAGGAAACGTCGCTTGAGCGTTAGAAATCACTCTCCCAGTAGTCTTGTAGACCTACAAAAGTACTAAGAGTTTGCAAAGCTCGCTCAAGCGTAGGAAGTGCCGCTCAAGCAGATGACCAAAAATCTAGGCAACACAAGGTTTGAAAAACAAGCGACTAACCTGCCCAAACGCAACCGCAACAACCCAAAAGCAAATTTCAAAGAGACACAAGGGAAGCAAGAGGTAAACAACAATATGAAAGCATTAAACCCGAGTCTAAGATACCACAAGAGTCGGGTCAAAACCAGGATCGTTATAGATGACAGAGGCTATTGAGAAAATATGCATATTTATTAACAAATTTTCATTGTAAGTTTATTTTTCTTTTGGATGATGCATATGGTTATAATATTACTTATGCATTTATAATTTGTAATTTCCATATTTTCATATTTCAAAATTTTTATAAGGTTTGATTTTAATTTTCAGATTTTATAGTTTGTGCACTTTTTCTTAAATAATGTTATACTTATTATATTTTATTGTGCGACAAAGTTTATTTGGTTGTAATTTTAAATTATAATTTATTTGATATTTTTATAGCTTATTTGGCTAAAAAATAGAGGTTTTTTAAATTACAATTTGTAACTTCTTTTTTTCAAAAAAAAAACTTATTTGAAATCCTTAAATACATATGAATATAAGAGTCTCATATCTTTCGTCTTAGTAGTTACTTTTGAGGCATTATGTATATTTACACAATAAAAATATTATATAGATTATCAAAAGTTATATTGCACCTATGAGTATAAAAATGGCCTACGGCCCTGGGTGGGCCCGACCCGTTTAGGCCTAGGCCCGAGCCAGCCTGAGTCTCTAGGCCTGGACCTGGACCTGGACCTGGACCATTAATTTGAAGCCGAGCTTGTGGGTCCAGCCCATCGGCCCGCTTAAAGGCCCACTCAAGGCCCGACCCGAGGCCTTGTGTCTTTTTTAGTGAAAAATAATAAAATTTTGGTAGAGAATTTTTTTTTAAAAAACTTGGCCAGGCCAGACCAAGCCCGAGGCCCGGCCCACCCAAAGCCTGAATACCCCTGGGCTTGGGGCAGGACATGGGCCTAATTTTTTGGTTCGTGAGCCGACCCGCCCCGCCCCGCCTCGCCCCGAATTTTGACGAGAGTCCACGAGGCCCGACATGGGCCGACTCGGGCCTGGGCCAGGGCCCGAGTGGGCGGGGCCAGATTTACACCCCTAATTGCACCAAATGAATTTACAACTTATTTTAAGTTAATAATTTAAAATTTAATCATAATTTATAACCATTTTATGGGTCATGCCAAACATTAAACAAAATTTAAAAAATACAATGTGCATTTAGATTAGGGCCTAAGTTACATAAGCTTAATAATGACCGTGAACATGGTACACTAAAATATGGATAGTTTTCCTAAATAAATATTTGCCAAAATTTTGAATGAGAAAATTTTGTTTAAAAAATAGGTTGATGATTAGATTTAAAGCATATTTGATCAAACTTAATTATTGATTTTGTAATGCTAAAAGTTTTAATAAAGTATAAAATTTTTAAATTACATAAATTTATTCATAAATTTTAATTGTGAAAAATGCTTGGAGTATTTGAAAATATTAGATTTATTCATAAATATTAAATTTTCAAATGCTAGAAGAAATATTTGATTAAGTATAGAATTTTTTAATAAAAATGGTTTATTAATAAAGTTATTTCATACATATTTATAATGTATCATGTCTATTTTTATTTATTTTTTAAGTTTGTGATTACTCTTAAAAATTTATAAAATTCGTATTTGAAATGTGGATTATGCAAAAATTTATTAACAAATGAGAAAAAAAAAATTATAAATTTACATATAGTACATGCATTACCTTTTATTTGAATAATACTAACTATAAGTCAAGTAGTCATTCTAGCTCAAGTTACCTATTGAATAAATATTGAGATTTAGGTACTAGCCATTAAAATGGCCTAACACATTTTCAATCAAATACACTATAAAAAAAAACTTAGGCCTGTGGGCCAAAGTTAAATTGTTTTATATACATATTTAGTTTAATTTATTTGTTTAGTGTATTAGTTCTAAATTTTTTTAATATAAAAAAATTAAAAAATATAAAAAATCAAAAATTAAAAATGATCTATATGGAGTTCAAATTAAGAAAATTGCTATAGGGTTTGCAAAATATTCAATTGGTCCAACCTCTAAAATATTAGTAAATATAATTAACTAATATTTAATGAGACTATTTTAGAGGTTATACCTAGCAGCCTAACAGGATTGAAATCATCAAAATTTTATTTGAGAAGTGGGTTGAAGATTGGGGTCATTGATACTCTATTTTTTTTTTCTATTTTTTATTTATTCTTCAATTTTGATTTATTGATAAAGTAATTGATTTTACATAATAGATATGAGATAATTGGTAAATTGAAAAACTAATATTACAAAATTCATCAAGACAAAATATATTTATATTTTATCGTAAATATAATTATTATATAGGAACTCATCAATGTTAAATAAATTTTATTTTACGTTAAAAATAAAATTTTTGTTATAATTTAATTTGAAAAATAATTTTTAATTATTTATTTTAACTCATGCATAGTACAGGTATTATACTAATAGATTATAATAACGATATCAAAATTGGGCTTTTAATATTAATTTAAAAAAGTCTAACAACACGATATATATACAACAATCACAAAATAACCATGAACTCATCCACGTCAGTAGAGGGAGTTGAGCTTTAGAATTTGACAACTCATGTAGTAATTCGCTAAACCACATGAGTAAACTTTGCATATATATATAATTATCAAAAAAAAATCACATATGTATATATTTTCACTTCTTGCATGGAGAATTTTTTTTGTGCTAGTTTTCGTCTGAATTTGTGTATTGCTTGTCAAATTTATATAAGTACACAAAACATATTATCTTTGCCAAATAGACAGAATTCAAAAACTATAAATATACTTTAAACAGGTTTAATGTGATATCTTACCGCCTACATTATAAATCTTTACAAATTAGCATTTTATTCAAATTGTTGGAGAATTATTATTGAGCAATGACAAAGGGGTTACGATGTCTCTACTCATTTATTCAAATTTATATCAAATTTAAAATTGAGTAAAAATCACTAAAATACTTTCCACACTTTGACCCAAATTATACTAAATTAAGTTTTATTTAAATTCTTATCCAGATCAAAGAAATATTTACTCAAAATTTTTAAATTTATTTTGTGACTCACGTTTTTCATTTTGCAAGTAAATTTTTTTTTTTTCTTTTTGGTTGGGTAATTACATTTTGCTATTAGTGAAGCCTTCACTCAAATTTATATTTAAGCCATGTTTGGTTTTGGATTTTTGGCTAAAAAAACACAAAAGACAAAATTGGCTACGTAAGCCAATAAATAAAATACCACATCTAAACCATAATCATCACACTTTTTCTCTCACAAAAGTCAAAAAAGTTAAAAGCAAAAATCAAATGAGGCTAAAAAAAATAGGCTAAAATAGCCAAAAAGCTAAAAAATAAAGCTATTTTAGCTCTTCCCAAACGAAAACTTAAATTTGACTTTGTACATTAGAATAGCTCATATCAAATAAAATTTTTAAGGTTGACAATAACCTTAGCGTATCTCTAACTTTGAGTTATGCTAGGGACCCGAACAAATTACCAAATAAATTACCAAACCTTTCACATGGGTGTGGAACCCACGCAAATCACATACGTGTGGGTCCCACACCCATGTGAGAGGTTTGGTAATCTATTTGATAATTTGTTTGGGATCTATAGCATTTTTCCTCTAACTTTTCATTATATTTTCATCTAATTTGATTTTAAATTTGAGTAAAAAACTTTAGTTTCATCTGAATTACACCAATCATTTCATCAAGTTTTTTATCAAAATCTTTTTTTTTTATATATATATTCTTCTCTTATCTCGAATTTTTCTTTTCATCAAATTTGACATAAAAAAATCATCTATGATGCTTCACCCTTCTAAATTTTAATCAAATTCAAATTTGATAAAAGATTTGATGAGTTGTCAATTTGATGGAAAAAAATGACTTTCTTGATTTGGTGAATATTTGATGTAAAAATTGGAGATAATTTTTGAACACTTCTGAAAGAAAATGTGAAGGATTGAAAATGGTCCACATCTTTTATTAAATTTTTAATAATTTTTTTTTTCACTTAAATTTGATAAATTGTTAAAAGATGAAGAATTAAAGATTAGTTTTTTTTTTTTTTTTTTTTTTTTGGTATCTAAATTAGTTAATTGAGATTTTTGGAATATGTTAAGTATTTTAAAAAGAAAAAATTGATGAAAAATTTGATTTTCACTATTGAAGTGAGCTATATATCAAACTAAGTTTTTGATCTAAATTTTTGAACAAATTTAACGAAAAAGAAAAGAGAGGGAAGGGAAGATGAAAATCAACAGGGGCAAAACAACAAGAAACAACACAAAAAGAGTGTTGAATTACAAAACAAAAACATATAGGGGTCAAAATGCAATAAAAAGGAATAAATCACATGCTAATACCGGTACCAAACAGATGGGAAATCAAAATCACGGAAAATTCTTCGCCGCCGCCCATGGCGGCGACACCTATAAAAATCTCTTCAAAAAAACTCACCTTTTATAGACAACCACACAACACAACCCTCTTTCATTGGCAAGTTGTCCCAAAACCCAATCAAAATGCTTCGTCTTCTTCTCTTGCTAGTCTTGTTTCTGGTTTCTGGGTCAACGCTTGTGGACTCGCACAAAGAATCCGGCGATTGGAGCTGCGAGTCCGACCCAGAGGCCCGAGTTGCGGCCGAGTTCAGCCCCGGACTCGTCACTCTCGATGGACACGCCGACGATTGGAAAAACGTTGATGGGTTCGAGTTCTCTCTCCTCCCTGCTCTAGACCCACATCCAGATCACGAGTACAAAGGTGGAAAAATGATTGTAAAGGTGAGTTTGTGATCTCATACGCATGTTGGGTTTAGATGAGGAGATAGTGGGTGACAATTGATTGTGGATTTTTTGTAGGCTTTGCACGACGGGAAAGATGTTTACTTCATGTTGCAAGTTGATGGAGACTATGTCTACTCAAAAGGGTTAGTAAAATTTTTTTTTTTTTTTTTTTTTTTTTTTTTTTGCATTTTATATGGACTGTTTTTGCATAACTTTTGGCTTTGGTTACTCTAGTAGCAAAATTTGGTTCTGGGTATCAGACCAATTTGGATATTACTTTTGCTTATAGTTTCTTTCTTTCTTTCTTTTTGTTTTTTTAATATATTTTGGTAGTGGTGGTCGGCTTAAAGTTAGTTATTGGGCTTTTGTCATCTAGTTCATGCTGATCAAGTAGTGATTGGGACAATTTGGTGCTCTTGGTTACAATTTTTGCATAAAAAGTTTGTAGACTGCAATAGGTTTCCTTGAAAGTGCAGTTCAGGTCCTTTCTTCATCGATAGCGAATCAAGGATTGCATATATATTCGGACATGGGTCTTATGGTAGAGATGCTTATGAATCTTCAATTAGTCTATTGTGACTATTCCTTTTCACTGAAAAGAGGGACAAAAAGGAAGGGGAAGAAATTAGAGAAATTGAATTTTATGACTATTCTGGATTCAAATGGTGATATGTCAAAATTTTGAACTTCCTTTCATTCTTGGCAATCAAATGGTGAGTAATTAAGGAAATTTTACTAATGAAACACGAAAAAGAAGATTAAGGTATACAGCTTGACAGATTATTGTGCAGTCCTTGTCATAGCTTAACTTTAAAAGCAAAAGAGGAATCACAAACAAATTCTTTATGCTAAAAATGAGTAGTATGCAATAAGGACGTTTTGAGCTTGTGTACTCCAAAATTAGTATCTTTAAATGTACATTGATTTCTTTCTCTCCCAAGCCAAATCACATCGAAGTAGAAAGAAAATGGCTAACATTTTCCTCCTCTCTACAACATAAGCCACATCGGCTAGTAAGTCTAAAACCCTCTCTTCATCAAATTATCATAATAAGAAGTGATGCAATCCATGGCATCTGTCCAAACAAAGAATGCCACCTTTGTTGGAACTTTGAACTTCCAAATGAACTTTGTCAGGAATGACTGCCTCAATCTTCCATTCCATTAATCAATGAATAATATGACTTAACTGAGAAAGCCCACATTCCATGCATCCACCTTGGCTTGTCCTCACTGTTCCTCAAAAGTGATACTCCATACAAGAGCTGAAGAAAGTCAACCATGTACTTAACTCCCTATCATGAGGGACCACTATAGAGCTGAAACAACCCAATCATAATTTTTTAGGGTCATGAGGCATTTTGTTTTAGTCTTGATTCATGCAGTAACAACATAGGGTGATCCTGGTTTGGTCAAGGGTTGAGTTCTTGAATGAACCAAATCAACCCAAGAACCAAACTTGTACTTCACAACTTATATTCACATGACACATAAATTCAATTTAACTTCTTTGTTTGTCACTTAATGATTGGCTTATTAGTTAATATTTAACTTAATAGAAATATGAAGTTATTGTAAATCCGTTATCTATAAAAATCAATTAATTAAGTATTAACCTTAATTTTATTTTTTATTTTTTTTTGGGATAAAGTATTAACCCTTCTATAAAATTCAATTAATTAACCTCAACTAAGTGATTCATCCAAAAAGAGAACACAAATCCCATGGATTTTAGTCCTTATAACTTTGTACACCTACCATAATTTTCTAGAAAGGGAATAATAACGAGGTGTGGGGGGAGAAGAGAACCTTCAAACCTGAACCAAATTGAACTGTACATGGTTTTGATTTGATTCTAATGTTTACTGTTTTTAGGTTAAAGAAATGAGAATCAATCCAATGCGGTTTGGTTTTGGTTTTGGTTTGTGCCTAAACCAAGAAAATTTACCTGGTTGTATCCCTACTACATGTTATTTGGATCAACATGTTTCTATTAAAATCATGTTGTGCCTATTTGGTGGGAAGGATCGGGACCCAACATGTGATGAGTTCCATTTAATATAAGGAGATTTAAATTACATGAAGATATTGAATGAGAGTTATCATGTGGTGGGTTTGAAATTTTGAATCCTTAGTCTTCATTTTGATGGCCATTGGCCTGGATAAAACCCTTGAATTAACCGTAGTGCACTTGTGAAAAACTCCTTACTGACGGCCTGTGCATCCCTGGTGATTAGTCAGACTTTGATCCGAACACCCCAATGTCAATCCCCAAAAAAAAAAAAAAGATTGGGTCGAAACTACATCTTAAGTTGGACTGAAGGTATGTTGGATGCTAGTGTCTCAATGATGAATGCACAACAAGGTGCATTTGTTGGAAAATTTACTAAGATAGGCCGATTGACAAGTGGACTTAGGGTTTGTGACAAAACTATGTTTAGTAAAGCAAGCTCTGATTGTTGTGAAGTTTATCGGATTATGTTTATAAAGATATTAACTGATTAGAAGAATTCATTATTTGAAATTAACTTTTCAGAGAGAACCTTTATTTATTAACCCAACTAAATATTCAAAAAAAATAAGAAGTCTTTATTGTCTGTATTTACAAAAGAATCATCTGATGGTAAAAGTCATCAGGTTGAATACATTGTTGGTATGCATGGTTTATTCAGTGGGATTTATTCATTGGTATGCAATAATCCTTTTAAAATATTGGCAAAGTCTGGTTACATGGGGAAGTTCACAAATAGTAAAAAGGATGAAGCATACTAAATGAGGTGCATGCAATGGTTGCTCAAATCATTATAAAATGCCAAAAATGATTGATATTATTGAGAAAATCTATCAAATTGTACAGGGTTGAAATGGGGAAAGGTTAAGTTTAGCTTGGCTTTAAACACTTACGTGGTCACTATATGTACATGCTCACACTGTGTTTGTTTTAAGATGCCAAAACTGCTTGATTTTATTGAGAATCTATCAAATTGTATAGGGTTGAAGGTTAAGTTTGGCTTTGTATGCTTGTGTCATCAATAGACTCACTACGTACATGCTCACACCAAGTGTTTGTTTTAAGATGCCAAGATAGCATCCCATGATCATAGCCCACTGAATGAATTTCATCTTTTTGAGGTTAGGCAGTTTAAAAACAAGCGTTTTATGAGCTTCAACCTAACTCACAAAACCATACTTTCCCTGTAAGTTTTAGCGAATGTAGATTGATCAAGTTTCTTTGTGAGTAAGCTGACAAGTGGATTTAACTGCAGAAAAAACCATGGAGCATCTTTTTGAACAAACTTGTACATCCAAAACCTCATTTCTTGACATTTTTAATAGTTTTACTTAGAGGTTGCTGGTCATAAGTACCTGTGTTAAGAGATGTAGAAGTTGTAGTACCCTTGATATAATATTCAATATTTTTCTCATTGGAGTTAAAAATTTCACTGAGGTCTAGTGATTTCAGTCTTTCCAACAAATTTAGCATGCCTGCATTAGATTTAAAATTATTACAACTTGAGCTTGGGCCCAAAAGTAGTCAATGCTTAGCCCTTGTGGTTGTTTACATGTCCGTATGGTCACTTGTCTTTAAGTTCTGAGGGGGTGTCTGCACTACTTGTGTAGTTCCAAATTCTAGTTTGGCTCAAGGAATAGCTGCATTGGAGGTTTTCTGGGATTTTAAATTAATTATAGCTGTCTAAGATTATAGGAATCTAACCTATCTATCTAACAAACCTTATGTTTCCTTAAGCCTAACGCTTTGTCTCCTCAACTGCATTGGTCTACATCATCACTTGTGATCTCATGTTTCATGTGTTTCACTAATGATGAAATGGATCAATGAAATTGAGAGGGCAGAGAAAGGGGCACCTAAGGAGGTAAAGGATATTGACTATTCTACCACTACTTTCGCAAATTACTTAGCTCTACATCAAAGCCGATTTGTTTTGGTACTCCTCACTCAGTTTAAGAAAAGCTTACATCATATAGTTTGTTGCTATGGCTTATTGTTAGTGACAACATTAAGTAAATGGGGAGGACATTGTCACGTGGAATGCGTAAAAAATTCACAATCAACTATTGTTTTTAGTGGTTATCGTTTTTGTTTCCTTCTCTCTCTCTCTCTCTCTCTCTCTCCTATATATATATATATATGTATCTGTGTGTGTGTGTGTGTGTATTTGGTGAAATAAGAATTCGTGGTGGGAGGGATTTGGTTGAGCTACAAAAAGGTGTGTGTGTGTGTCTAAGTAACCAAAATAATCGATACTAACTATTATGTCAATTTAAGAACATTACGTCATCTATTTATCTGTCTTTCACCATATCATTCAGTTATGTATAGGAATTTATTTTCCATTGAACTTCACTATCATATCAGTTGTCTCCAAGTGCTTTCACTCATATGGTCATGCTGAGATATAATGGGTCTGTTTCTGAGTCATGCAGGGATGGCACCAAATGCCCATCTGTTGCTCTGATGTTTCAAGTTGGAGAGAGTGCCACCTATCATGATGTAAGCATCTTTGATTACTTTCAATATATTTTAAGGCTGCTATTTGTTTTATTTGGCCTTTCTAGTTTCCCCATTCTTTTGGTTTGTTTTCCAAAAAAAAAAAAGAAAAGAAAAGAAAAGGTAAATAACTACTGAGAATGGCTTTTTTACACAAGATGGGTGGATGTAAAGAATCTCCAACTACATGCAACAGCGCGAGTTGCCATGGCTATGAAGTCGACATTATGCATTTCTCCATTGGAAATGCTGTCCCGGGGCGGTTGTATGGGGGCAATCCAATAGATAACAAAGATGGGACTGGAGGTGACAGGTAGTTGTAGTCCATATTTCTTGTTGAACTATGTCATGAAGAGCCTTACAATATGGTTAATTTGTGGTTCTTTACCCCAACTCTGGTTAAATCCTCAACAGGTTTGGTCATTTGGTTGATGTGTATGCTTGGAATCCACATTGTAGGAATCTTGATGGAATCAGTCCTTCAGGTCCTTCAGGTAATTTAGAATTAAAGTTCCTATGGTTTTGTATGCCATTTTGAAGCATCCATTATGTTCAACATCTAATAATTTTAAATACTTCTATTACTCTTCATTATCACAGGTTTCCTTATATTAGCATGTTCTTACGGTTCCTTAGGTGGTTAGTTCAATGATTACTGACCTTTATGGTAAAAGTTATATTAATTCTCTTAAGTATTTGTAATTTCGTTATATATTTGTAGGTTACCTTCAAAAATTCAAACATTTGAACAGATTTTTTATTCATCCTTCACAAGTAATTTGTACTTCTGCACTCATACTTTGGACACAACATTGATCTGTAACTAAAACACTCATGATAACCAAACCAAACCAAACCAAACCAAAGCAGTGCCACTCTATGGAAGGCTATATGGTCAGTTGAAATTAAATAAATCACTGACTTTTTTAGTACAACATTCCATTTTAATTTAGGTCTTCTCCTCCCGCTAGTAATTTCCATTAATAATGATCATATCGCTCCTCTTTACTGTTGCATTTATCAGTTTTCATTGTATATAAACTAACCATCTTAGTCTATTTTCTCTAAGCTTACTTCCAATTGGTGCTACTCGCATCATTTCATAAATATATTCATTTCTGATTGGGTGAATTACTAGTCTCTGTAGTTTGAGACTTGTGTTACTTTGGTTCCTGACTTTTTAATTGTGACACATTTGATCCTGAATTTTGAATCTTGTTCCAAATAAGGACAATTGAAGATATCATTAGATTTTTCAAGGGTAAAATCGTCAATTTGATAAAATATAAACTAATTTGAAAAAAATAAATGTCAAACAAATATTTTTGAATTTTTAAAAATTATTTCTACTCACTAAAAATAAAATTATGTAAAATTGATAAATCTTTTAGATATTTATTTATTTTTTTTACCAACTTAATTTTTATTATGTGTTTGGATGATGATCATGTAAAATTAATTTTAAAAAATTAATCATGTAATTTTTATTAATTTTCATTAATTTTACATAATTTTATCATTGGTGGATAAAAATAATTTTTAAAAAATTAAAAATATTTTTTTGACATTTATTTTTGTCAAATTAGTTTATATTTTATTAAATTGACAATTTTGCCCTTGAAATTAAACAATGGTATCTTCAATTGTCCTTATTTGGAACAAGATTCAAAATTCAGGGTCAAATGTGTCACAATTGAAAAGTCAGAGACTAACATGACACGAGTCCCAAATTATAGGGACTATTTGTGTAATTTGCCCTTTCTAATTCTATTTTCCCTGAACTTATTACACATCCATCTTAGCATTCTCATTTCAGTTACACTCATTTTATTAATGTTTTGTTTTGTAATCGCCTAGCATTCTATTTAGTAAAGCATCATTGACCTTATAGTTATCTTCTAAATTTTTACCTTTAATTTAGTTTGGTTCTTGTCTATCAAATTACATGCCAAAAGCACCCCTTTACCTATGTTTTTTTTTATTATTTTATATATTCAGCTAGCACCCCTTTACTTGAATCAATCTACTTTGTTTGTATGGGTCACATCATCTCCAACCTCTCCATCATTATAATAATCGAACAATTGTTCCCTCTTTAGTAATTCTTGGTTTTCGATCTTCACTTCTCTGCTACTTTTACTTCTATTGTTACTAAGGTTATATTTCATATATTCAGTTTACTTCTACTTATTTTAAACCCTTACTCAAACGCTTCTCTCCAAATTATAATTTAGTGCTAATTCCTCATTTAATGTCACCCAATAAGACAATATAATCAGTAAAGAGCACATGAGACACCATCCTAATGTGTCTAGACAATCCATCAACGACTATAGCAAATAGGTAAAGACTCAAGGTTAACCCTTAGTAGTAATTCTCTTGTTTTTCCTGCGAGTGATCCAATTGTAATCACAACTCCATCATACATGTGCTTTTGTTGCATCAATATACTCATTTGCCAGTATCCTTTTCTCTAACACCAACCATATTATATCCCTAAACACTATTTTTTTGAAATCTATTAACTATATATATATATGAAGATCCCCACAAGTGAACGGTAGGATTGATACCCTGGATTAGTCGGTCCAATAACCCGGATAATAAGTTATTAATATATATATATATGAAGATCCGACCCCATTTGATGGGACTTAAGGCTTGGTTTGGTTTGGTTTTATATGAAGATCCCTATTTGTTCTCTGTGCTTTTCTATTATGTTCGATTTGGTTCAATGGAATGAGATAGAACGGAATGGAATGGTCATTCCTTAAGCTTCTTTATGGAATGATCATTGCCTTATAATGGGTACGATGATTCCATTTGCAATGTATTTTTCATTATTTTTTTAGTCAACCAAACATTGAAATGAATATTTTGATGGATTGACCATTCCATTCCACTTCATTCCATACGTTAGTCACTTTAGTAAGTATGTTACTTCCATTGTTGATCTACTAAACATAAATTCAAATTGATTTTCTAACACAACTATTGCTACTTTTTAAGTGATATTCAATCACTCTTTCCCACGATTGCATTGTATGACTCATCAACTTACATCTATATTTGTTGCAATTTTGGATATCTCTTCTGTTTTTATATATAGCCTACTACAATACTTTCTCTACTTGACAGACATTTTCTAAGTTATTATAATCTTATTAAATAATTTTGTTAACCAAAACACGCTCTCCTTAACTGAGCATTTCTAAGCCTCAATAATGATACAATCTGACTCTAAAGCATCACCTGATTTCATCTTCTTATGTGGAATTCCCAACTTGAACTTCCTTATTTTATGATAAAACTTGTATTCTCTAGTTTCATCAAGGTTACGATGTCCCTTCCTTTTGAGCTTTTTCAATATCTTTTCATTTTAAGGTTTTTTGTGCAATAAACACGCTGACAGGGAGTCAGTTATTTCCAATCTTAGAAGCGATTTCCGATGGTATGAGTGCGTTACCTGGTTTGCTGCCGGTGACACTGGAGGATGGGCCATAGTGAAGGATTCTTTTCCTTGGCGGTCTATCCTTTGAGACCCAAGAGGAGACAGTGGAATCACAGGGCCATCGGCAGTTGGGGATTGTGAAACGTGGCGCAGGGCTACAACGAGAGGTGATTCTGGTCGGTTTTGAGGTAGGTTGGATTGTGCAGAAATTGAGGGAGGCCTCTTGTCACAGTGGGGCCTCATCTTTTCTAGGTCGCTTGGATGGGAAACGTCGGAGTGTGGCTATTTGGCTTCGTGGCGAGGAGGAGGGTGGGGCTTCAGTTCAAATTGTGGTCATGCTGGACAATAAGCAGCTCCAGATTTTTATCCCTGCTTCAGAGTTTGGAGATGGATGAGAGGTTGTGGCTCTAGTCATGAAGGGATTTCTCAAGGGGAAAGGTTGGGGTTTCGAAGATTGCCGCCGCGAAAGGGGTATCAGCGGTGCACACGGGTGTTTTGTCAAAGGTAGGAGGTGTGGTTCCCGTCGGCATCAGTGGCCAGTTGATTCAAGCTGTGGCGAAGGAGGGGTGGTTTGGTTTGTTGAATAGGGCTTTGGTGAGAATCATGGGATTGGCGGGGCACAAAGGTGTGGGCTTCTCGGCCATATCAGCGTGGGTGGATCGATGGTGGAAGATGTCGGGGAAGGTGGAGGTCTGACCGGTGGGGCCTCAAGCTTTCCTATTTGTGTTCCCTTCATAGCATGAAGCTGGGCTGTTTCTACGACGTCGATGGGTTATCACTGGCCGTGATTTGAGCTTGCAATGGTGGTCGCCGTCGGCTTTATGTGGTACGGGGTTGGTATCGAAGAAGAAGGCGTGGTTGCGGGTGGTAGGTTTACCTTTACATCTTCGCAGGACAGAGACGTATAGGTCCATCGGTGACAGGTGTGGGGGTTTGGTGGATGTTGATGAACTCTCAGCGTCAGACCTTGGTGTGGTTCAATTGCAAGTTCGCCATGGCGGTAGTATTCCTAGCACGATCTCGCTCCGATGGGAGTCTTGGTAGTATAAGATACCTGTGTAGCCGGAAACAGGGCCCACGATCGAGGTTGTTTGACCGGTGGTGGAGATGCGCGGTGGAGTTTGGGAGCACAAGGAAGGTCGCATATGGAGGCGTGATGAACGGCAGAATTTTAGGTCTAAGGGATTTGGGGGATTTGATCGTAGATATGGTGATAGGTTCCATGGGTTTGGGCTTCGAGGGCGGCCACCTATGTTGAGGAAAGAGGGTTGGGCTTCGCGTGTAGCCCAGATGGGCCCATATAAAGAGAAGGCAGTGGGCCGACAGGGTAGAGTGGGAGCCCAAGCAATGGGCCATGCTACTAATGGATTTAACGAGCTGGGCATTGGAGTTCATGGGTTAGGCCCTTATAAAACAGGCCCAGCTCAACAGGAGCAGGTACCAGCTAGCCCATTGTTGCCAACTTGGGTACAACTTAACCCGTCGGTGAATCGGGTCTTCGATTCGTTGCGTGATCGACTTGGGTCGTGTCAACAAGATGAATGTGATGATCTGCATACTGCTGGGGTGGTAGCACCAGTTCCGTTGGTGGAGCTCCGACCACCGTCTTTGGGTTTGGCTTGTGGGCAGTTGGCATCGGAGGATCGCCAGGGAGTGTAGTTCGACACACAAATCCCTGCCGGCTATGGGACAGTATATGCCTAGCCGATTGCTGGGAGAGGAGATTGAGAGGGAGACTATGTTCAACACAGACTAGGGTAGATCTAAGGTTATATTAGAGCCGGAGTGGTCGAATTCAAGTGATGCACTGGCTTTGGTGGTTCGACCGGAGGTGATCGCAGATGGGGCTTCTGGGTTGCCACACCCTAAGCCAGATCCGGAGGCCGCATTGGGTGTAGATTTCTCTATGGATCATCCACCATCATCAGATGAGGTATCAGATTGGGTTTTGGACCGCATATCCGAGGTCAATAAATTTTTGGAAGTATCCTTTGAGGGACATGAGGATCAGGCTTTGCGATGATTTTCTGCTATTGAAGCTTCATGGTCAGGAGGAGGAGTGGGTCGTGAGGAAGTGCAGGTTGTTGGTAAGACAGATAAGAGGGCCCAGGAGTTATGGAGACTAGAATGTTCAATAAATTATGATAAAACTACAAGCGGAGGCGATCGGCGGTTAAGGAAGGAGCAGGGTGGTCCCCTATTGTTGCCATGCGTCTGAAAATTTTGACTTGGAATGTGCGGGGTTTGAATGATCAAGGGAAACATACGGTGGTGAAGTCCTTGTTGAAAAGTGCTAGGGTAGATGTGGTGTGTCTCTAGGAGACGAAGTTGGAGGCTGTTGGTTCGGAGTGTGTGCGGCAGTTATAGGGCGGGAGGCTTGTTGAATGGGTTTTTCAACCGTCTTTAGGGGTGTCGGGGGGTATTCTTATCTGTTGGGATAATAGAATGGTCATGAAAGAGGGGGATAAAGTTGGGGGATTTTCTTTGTCTTGGTTGTTTCGGTGCCTTGAGAATGATTTTTCGGTAGGTGTTCACTGGGGTTTATGGTCCAGTTCGGGAGTCAAAAAGGGCAGCCTTTTGGGAGGAATTACAACATGTTGCTTTTAGATGAGGACTGTCGTGGTGTGTTGGAGGTGATTTTAATGCTGTCAGGAGTCTAGTGGAAAAGACTAGGGGGAGTCAGGTGGGGAGGTCTGGTAGATTTGCCATTATAGGGGGGAGGTTATACCTAGTCGGGTGGCCCCATCAGTTCTCGTCTTGATAGGTTCTTGGTTTCTGGGGATTGAGAGGAGCATTTCTCTCATATGCTACAGTGTCGGTTGCATCGTCCTACTTCTGATCATTGGCCTGTCTTGTTGGACAGTGGGGGTGTCCGGAGCAGTCCCTCGCCTTTTCGATTTGAGAACATGTGGTTACAAGCAGCTGGCTTTTCTGATCGGATAGGTAGTTGGTGGGAGAGTTACAATGTTGTGGGTTCACCTAATTATAGATTAGCTTAGAAATTGAAATTTCTTAAGTCTGATTTGAAGAGGTGGAATATAGAGGTTTTTGGTCGTTTGGAGGTTCAGAAGCAAAACATTTTGTCAGTTTTGCAGGGTTTCGATGAGTGGGAAATTGAGGGGGATTTTTTTGTAGAGGCTATGGCAGATAGGGATATGGCTTGGAGAGATTATGCGAGGGTTGCTCAGATGGAGGAAATTAGTTTTCAACAGAAGTCTCGATGTTTGTGGTTAAAAGATGGGGACCGTAATACAAAAAAATTTCATCGCATGGCGAATGCTCATCGGCGGGTGAACCAGGTAGGGAGAATGCGGGTTAATGGGGTGCTACTTTTGTTGGAAGCAGAGGTTAGGGATGGTATAGTGGCATTCTATCAGCATCTTTTTCATGATGAGGGTCACATATGGTATCCGGGGTTGGATGGTGTGGTTTTTTATTCTATTTTTGAGGAGGATGAGCTCTTGTTAGAGAGGCCTTTTACTGAGGAGGAGGTCTTAGGTGCGTTACGAAGTATGCCTGGGGATAAGGCGTCGAGCCTGGATGATTTTTCCATTGCTTTTTTTCAGCATTGTCGGGGGGTGGTTAAAGGGGAAGTGTTGGAGGTGTTTGAGCAATTTCATCAAACTGGGCAATTTGAGAGAAGCCTGAACGTCACTTTCATAGCCTTGATCCCTAAGAAGGGAGGGGGGGGGGGGGGAGGATATTAGAGACTTTCGGCCTATTAGTCTTTTGGGCAATATTTATAAATTAGTGGCTAAGGTTTTGGCGAACAGGCTTCGGGGGGTGTTGGAGGGGGTGGTCTCAGAATCCCAAAATGCTTTTGTAGGTGAGCGGCAGATTTTGGATGTGGTTTTGGTGGCTAATGAGTGTGTGGACTCGCGCCTTTGGCAAGGAACAGGGGGTATTATGTGTAAGTTAGATATTGAGAAGGCTTGAGAAAATGTCAATTGGAAGTTCCTGCTGTATATGTTAGAGAGGTTGGGTTTTGGGGAGCGGTGGAGACGGTGGATACATTTTTGTATCTCCACTGTTCGAATGTTTGTCCTAATTAATGGGACGTCGGCAGGGTTCTTCCTCACTTGGAGGGGTTTGAGGCAGGGAGATCCACTGTCCTCATTGTTGTTTATTTTGGTTATGGAGGCTTTGAGTTGACTGTGTTCAAGGGCGGTCCAAGGGGGTTTATTATCTGGTTTTGTGGTAGGTGAGGGGTCTACCTATTTGGTGGTCTCCCACCTATTCTATGTTGATGATGCGTTGATTTTTTTTTATGCAGAGGCTACTCAGATTAGCAATTTACGTTGTGTTCTGTTATGTTTTGAGGCGGGTGTCAAGACTGCGGGTTAATTTGTCAAAATCAGAATTGATACCTGTAGGTGAGGTGCCTCAATTGCCGGTGTTGGCCGCTGTCTTAGGTTGTAAAGTGGCAAGGTTGCCAGTTTTTTATTTGGGACTGCCCTTGAGGGCTTCTTTTAAGGAGACTCGAGTGTGGGCTGGGGTGGTGGACAGAGTTCAGCGGCATTTGGCAGGGTGGAAACGCCAATACTTGTCAAAAGGGGGGCGAATTACTCTGATCAAGAGTGTTTTGTCCAGCATTCCAACGTACTTTATGTCTGTGCATGTGATTCCTGTGAGGGTGGCAAAGCGATTAGAGAAGTTGTAACGGGACTTTTTGTGGAGTGGGGGTGCGGAGGGTTTTCATTATCATTTGGTGGCTTGAGAGGGGGTTTGTACTTTGAAGGAGCAGGGGGGTTTGGGTGTGCGGAAATTGATGGTGTTTAACCGGGCTTTATTGGGTAAGTGGTTGTGGCGTTTTGTGGAGGAACGGGAGAGGTTATGGAGGAGGGTGGCGGCGGCTAAGTATGGGGAGGAGCGGGGGGGCTAGTGTTCGAAGAGGGTGGTTCAATCTCATGGTTGTGGTTTGTGGAAGGGAATTTGGTTGGGAAATGAGGTGTTTTGGGATAGAGTTCGGTTTAAAGTGGGGGGTGATGAGCGAGTTCGCTTTTGGCAAGATCAATGATGTGATGGTTTGACTTTGGCGGCCACGTTTCCTTTGATTTTTGCTATTGTTGCTGCTGGTAAGGAGATGGTTGCTTTGGTTCGAGAGATCCATGGGCATTAGTTGGTTGGAATGTTCGTCTTCATCGTCATATATAGGATTGGGAACTCGACCAATTGGTAGATCTTCTCGGCTTTTTGTATGGACTGCATAATGCAGGGGATAGGATGGATTCTTTCGTATGGGATGTCAGCAGCTCTCAAGGGGTCTTCTCAGTGTCCTCTTTTTATGGGGTGCTTAAAGAGGGAGGTGGTGGGGTGTTTCCTTGGAAATGTATTTGGGCTACGGGTTCTCCTTCTGAGGTTGCGTTCTTTGTTTGGACAGCTGCATTGGGGCGTATCCTTACTATTGATAATTTGATCCAGTGGCGGCATGTGTTGGTCAATTGGTGTTGTATGTGTTGCAGGGATGCAGAAACGGTGAATCATTTACTCCTTCATTGTCCGGTTGTGTCCAGACTTTGGAATTTTCTTGTTGCTTTGTTTGGCTTAGTCGAGGTGCAGCCGGGAACTTTAATGGGAGTGTTACAGAGTTAGGGTGGGACTAGGGTGCGAAAGCGGTGCAGGAAGGCTTAGGTGCTTGCTTCCCATTGTTTGCTTTGGTTGGTTTGGTTAGAACGGAATAGGCGAGTGTTTCAGGATAAGTGTCATTCCGTTTTTTGGTTAGAGAGTCGGTTGTAGATGATATTGCATAATTGGGTTACGAGTACAGTCGATCCTAATATTTTGGTCTTCATTGATTTTATGGAGGGTTTGATTAGATAGTTTTGTTTTTTCCTTTCATGTTCAGTTCTATTATTTGCATCGTCTTGATGCTTTCTAACAAAGTTTGTTTATTTATCAAAAAAAAAAATCTTTTCATTTAATAGTTTTTCACCTTTCCCTAATCCTCATCCTTCACCTCTGAATCCTCATTTTTCATATAATCTTATTAAGGTCTTTTGTTTATTTTTCTCTCAACATGTTTGTAAATATTTTTTCTCCATCTTTGCTGGAGTATTTAATATTTATAAAGATCGTCTATCTTTTTAACCTCCTTGTTAGCTCATTTATAAAATTTCTTTGCTTTTTTTTCTTTTTCTTTTGTGTGTGTATGTGTGTGTGTGTGTGTGTGCCACTTTTTAAACAATTTTACTACACCTCATTACACCACCACCAAATTTCTATAGATAAAGACATTTTCTCTTTTGAGTCTTGAATGACTTCTTTTGATAGTCTTTTAATGCACTCCATTATTGAATTCCACATGTTAATAGTCTCATCTTCGAAATTTCATGTTGCTTTGGTTTTAAGCAGCTTATTTGCTTATTTATTACAAGTTATGCACATCTTTTCATAAAAAGCCAAAAAGCCACTGATTTATCCTAAAAACAAAAAACCACTAAATAAGCAAACCCCAATTTCTCACCTTTTATACTTCTAGTTTAGGTGGCAATGGTATGAGCTGGTAAGCATGGTACTGTATTGGTGGCCGGGGCCGGCGCTCCGCAGGGGTTTCTAATATCTTTTTTTGTTCAATGTTGTTCTTTAATGTAGATATCTAGTGTTAATAGGCTCTAGCATACCTAGATGTTAAACTCTTTTTGAGATAACCTTCTAATCTTTTACATATTAAGCGGTATGTTTTCTTCTAAGAAAGTGATTTATTGATTTTTTTTACCCAATTTTAAAAGTTATTTGTATTCCTCACTCGTTTTGAAGAAAGTGTTGGTTACTATAATGTTAAATGCTATTGTGAAATCTAAATATTTTCTGCAGCCTCGTTTCAGTTACCAAAACCATATCAACAGTGCACCCTCCTGTAACTTTGTTTATCTTTTCCTACATGACCGTTGAAATCTCCACATATAATTACATTCTCAGCTACAATTGTCTCTTGCATCAATTTATCCATTTAATCTCATAATTGTCTTTTCATATGTTCATCCAATCCTACTTGGGGTGCATTGACATTACATTAATTACATTTTCTCCAACAAGTCTAATTAGTATTATTTTGTCTCCTTTCCTCGTAACTATAATTACATTATCTTTAAGATGTTTAGTTACTATTCTTCCTACGCCATTTCTATGTGTTTTTTTTCTTTTTTGGTATAGTTAAGTTTATACCAGTTATTTACTATTTCCTTTACTTTCTCACCTACCCACTTAGTTCTTGCAAGCATGTTGTATTAATTTTCATTCTAATCATAGTATCCACTAATTCCATTATTTTACAAGTTATTGTTCCTTCTGGTACTCCAAGTTGCTAATCTAAACTTGAAATCCTAGACTAGTATCTTTACCCATGCTTGTCCAGAGAAGCATGGGACCCTGCATATTTTTCAGCATTCTCAGGTGAAAATGTGGTGCCCCTTGTCCATTTTTCTAATGGTCAAAGGCCGGCACAATACAGGGATTCATGCTCATAAGGGATCCGACGGGGGTTTTTTCATGTTGGTTGTCTGACTATTGAACACACAACCCTCCTTCATTCAACCTTGGGATTGGTTGTGTTGAAAACCACAAAAGTGGATTTAACTAATACACTCCACCTGTTTAAATGTAGTGTCCAGCTTTGTTGAAAAGGATGCCATCAATTTATGTGCATCTGTTCATATGCCATCATCTTGATGTTCTGTGATATTTATAAATTTCATTTGTGTTGAAGAAGATTTATAGATTCCTAGTCTCCTCTTATAGTTGGGTTTGTTGTTATTTATTTAGAAAGAGTGCAGTTTAACCCTTTTTACTCTCTAGGAAATGATTCTAGTGCACAAAATGACTGGAAGGGTGCATGGTGGCATGACAGTTTTACCACACATTCAGGTAACCTTTCCCCACTTCATGTAACATCTGTGTGGCTATGGAAAACGGAGTCTAGAAAATGTTTTTAAAATATTAAAAGAAACAAAAACAAAACAAAACAAAAACACTCATTATCATCATGTTCCCATTCCTTTATAATGATGACAAGAAACAGTTTTCCCTTCAGTTTCTGTTTACTGCTTTTTGAAAATAGGCTAGCTGTGCTTGTCTAAATCCTCGTACATAAGCATGTGTCCACATGCATGTGCGTGTCGTTTGGTTCTTCTTCTTTTTTTCTTTTTCCCCCTGTTTTCCTTCGTTTTTGGTTCATTTGTTTGTGTGCTTTTATTGCTATTTGCATGGTAATGCTTATTTTTGGCATTGTTGACTCAGGTTTTGTAGAAGAAGACAGCCCTTATGCATCAGCTGGTCAAAAGGGAACATACTACTTCGAATTTTCAAGGCCTTTGAGAACAATGGACCGTCTTCAACAGGTTCAGTGCTCTTTGATGCCTCATTTCATATCTATCTTGCTATGTGACATCGAGTTCAGAAATCCCCTTTATTACGGGCTGGTAATAGTTAGAATTGGTGAGAGTTGGATGCTAAGTAGTGCATGTTGAATTCAATAAAAATGAAGTGGTCCAGTCTGTACCCACAGCAATTGGGTACAGCAATTGCAAAATGATATGAAAGAAATGGCAATAGCCTCATTAAGCAAACTGAATGCAACCCAAATGCTGTGGCGCTTATATTTACGCAACACTTTCATCTTCTTACATGCCTTTTTTTTTTCTTTTTTTTTTTTCAGTTACACCTTCCTCCAAACTTCAAAATTTGCATTTTATCTCATTACACCCTTCATAATCCCAAATATATTCGCATCCCACTTTTGATTTTCTTTGCACACCCTCTAGCATTTCAAACACTACCTCTTCCCACCTACCCCGCCACATGATCCAGCCCTCCTGCCCCCACCATCGCAAACCAGGCCCCTCTCCCCTTCCCCTTCCTGCCACCACCCAAGCTGCTTCTTCGAACCCTCTCTCTCTCTCTCTCTCTCTCTCTCTCTATACAAGGTGTGGTTGTGGGGTTGCAAGGTGATGGGGCAAAGGGAAGGGATTGGCAGCACCGATGGAGGTGGCAGTATGGGGTGGATTATGTTTTTAGAATTTTAGGGTTTGAGGAGTTTAAGATAATTTTATGTAAGAATAAAACTATAATAAAAAAAATAAAAAAAGGGGGGTGTAAGGAGTTGTTTTGGTGGTGTAAATAGAAGCAACCAAATGTTGTGGGTGCATCTATTTACACACCACATTTCATCTCAAGGCACACCATTAATTAGTTTATTTTTTATTACAATATTAACCTAATGTAAAATGATCACAAAGGATAAAGGGTTATGATACACACCTTACGTAATACACACCAATTACTCATTGCACACTACACCTAATTTTGATTTTTATTTTTCACTCATTACACACTATCAATTTTTAAATATTTTCAAAATATCCTCATCTTCTTTAACTATAACCATAACCCTAACCCTAACCCTAACCCTAACTCTACCCCACCGCCGCCATTGACCATTGCCGTCAGCCATCTTACCTCTTTCAGCCGCCGTTACCCCCCAACCGGCACCATTCCCTTTTTGTTTCCATCCCCAATCCATTTGCGTTCTTGCCATGACAGCAACTCGTGTTGCCCTTTCCTTCACTGCTGACATTGCAACTCGTAATAAAATTTGTGTTGTGTGGATTGAGAAATTTATATGAAGGTTAAAAATGTAATTGACTAGAAGGATAAAAATGTAATAATTTTTTTTTTTAAAGGAAATGGAAGATTGAAGATCGTGGGTGCAGTGTGTGAGTGAGTTAAGGTAAAGATGTAAGATTGTGGGTGAAGTGTGTGAGTAAGAGTAAAGATGGAAGATTGTGGTGTGTATTGAACAAATTTCTTATTTATCAAATTACTAAAGGTGTGTCTTGAGTAGTGATGTGTCTTGAGATGAAATATGGTGTATAAATAGAGGCACCCAAATGTTGTGGAAAGAAATCATCTTATTCTCACAAAATGACCAAAATATCCTTCACAATGCTTGCCCAGCTGTGCCAGTGAATATGGACGTTGGCCATAGGTTAGCTCTAAAACACATAGTATGTTTGGTTTGAGTTTTCTGGATTAAGTTTTTTGAAAATTGATTTTTTTGGTTTTCGTGTTTTTTTATTTTTAGTGAATATTTTTTAAATTTTAAACATTTTTTTTATTTTTTTAGACGCACCTTACTTATATGTATTAAAAAAGTAAAAAATTTGTGAAAAAATATTTTAAAAAATTAATAAATACATAAAAATATAAAAAATGTACTGAATTCTTGTATTTTTTTTTGTATTTTTTGTATTTAGTGAATTTTTAAAAGATTTTTTTTACAATTTTTTTACTTTTTAGGTGTATTTATGTTAGGTGTGTCCAAAAGTAAAAAAAATGCTTAAAATATTAAAAAAATTCAGTAAAAATTAAAAAATATGGAAAATAAGAAAGTAGAATTTTCTGAAAAGTGGAAACAAGCAATAGAATTCTTAAATTAGAATATGCATTGCATAAAAAATGAATTCATTAACACTTGTTTTTGTTGTGAATGTAGGATGTTCAATTCACCATCGGTCAATCCAGCAAGTTTTCAGTCGCATTTTGGTATCCAGTTGATGGGAATCCATGGCATGGGGCGCAGCACTATTCCGTTAGCTGTGATTGGGTGCCGTTAGATATCTCCCCAGGCAGTTCTGCCTTTTCAAAAGGGGCTTCAGGAAACTCCTCTTCGAATGCTGCAAGTGCCTTTGCTCTTCTCTTATCTGTAGTCGCCGTTTGTGTTTCTGTGTTTGTTGGTTACTGGCTCTTTAAATCCAAATCTATCCCCTTTACCCCCATAGATCATCTTTGATAGGTTCATAGCAGATTTTGCCTTCGCTGTTTTTATTTTTATTCCCCCAACCCCTGATGATATGGCCTTATTTTTGTTTTAATGTGAGTTGGATAATGTTATCAGATTGTTGATATGCCACTTTGTCATTTAAGTTTTTTTTTTATTGAGAATGAAAATAATAAGAAATCATATCACTTTTGTAAATTGGTTTTGTAGTAAGGTTAGCATACATCTCTCTCTCTCTCTCTCTCTCTATATATATATACACACTAGTGAATTAGGCCCGTGCTTGCATGCGCAAGTTGTCGAATTTTTTTTATTTTTTTTTTATTACTTTAAGGTAGTGTTTATTTTAATAGAAGCAGAATATAATGGAGTTACTATTTGGTAGGGGTTAAAAAAAAAATAATTTCATTTCAATTTAATGGCATTTAACCTTCATTTCAATTAATTTAATATTATTTGAAATTATTATACTAAAAAAAAAATCTTTTCCAAAGTGAATGATATAGTAGATTAAATAAATTGATCCGTTTATATTATAGTGTTCACCGAACATATCATTAATAAAACTCTCCGAATATATATAAGCAAATTCTCTATATATATTTATTTAATGTACATTTACACATTACATTAAATATATTGAACATCTTTTTATATCATATGTAATATGTTTTATTTATGAGTAATGATAGGGATTCTAAATAATTTACTAAATATTTTACCAAACCTCTCACATGGGTGTGGGACCTACACACATGTGAATTTGTGTGGATCTTATACCCATGTGAGAGATTTGGTAAAATATTTGATAAATTATTTGGAATTCATAGCATTTTTTTTTACGAAAAATGATATAAGTCTCAAATTTTTTATCAAACAAATTACCAAATGTCTCACATGAGTGTGGGGTCCACAAATTGCAGATCCCATACCCAGGTGAGATATTTGATTATTTGTTTAGTAAAAAATTTGGTATCTCCAGCATTACCCTTTTCATTAACTAGGTTAATGAATGAACTTTCAGATTTCTTTAATGTTCTAGAATTTTCATGTTTGGTTTTGGAACTTTCAATAATTAGATTAGGAAGCAGCTTGCCTCTAGTCCGAAATCGAACTGGACGATACTATTCGGCCCATGGAGGCCCACAATGGGTCCCGTTTTGATAATCCAAACTATTTAATGTGTAAAACCCGTCCAATACTATACGCCTGTAAAAAATCACGTTGATTGGATATCGATAGGTATCTCATTGGATTAGTTTTTTGTCAATCATTAATTTGTTTACCGTCCATTTTTTTTATACAAAACTGATTTGATCACATAGCTATCAATATTCGATTAACGTGATTTTTTACAGGCATATAGTACTCGACGAGTTCTACACATTGAACGGTTTAGATTATCAAAACGGAACTCGTGATATGCCTCTACGAGCCGAACAGCACCGTCCAGTTCGATCTCAGACTGGAGGCAAGCTGCATCCATTAGATTAAACATTAAGCTTTTAATGTTTGGTTTAAAAAGAAGTATAATATAGTGTGTATAGTTGTATATCTCGGTATATATTTGTTAAATTTCTAGAGGTTCCGTGGGTTGAAATTATTGAACGCGATAATGACATATTTGTTATGAATAATAGAAATTTATAACGAATTATGTCAATAGTTATGCTTTTATTTTTTTTTACAAAGATTTTGTTGCAGTTTAATTTTGTAATATGATAAGTTTTTTTTTTTTTTCTCTCTCTCTTTCTTTTCTTGGCTTATTTGAATTTAGGATTTGAAGAGAATTTGTTTGATTGAAAGGAAAAGGAACATTAAAAAGTTACCGCTTTTTATTTGATAACTCTTTTTTTTTATAGCTTTTTTTTGCTTTTAGTGAACTTCTTTTTCTTTTTTTTTTAAAGTTTAGGCCCTTCTCTCACTCTCTAAAAAAAAGTCCATTTTATTTGCCTAATTTTGTTTTTGAAATTTTTCAAAAAAAAAAAAAAGAAAAATTTAGATGTTTACCAAAACTTTTGAAAAAATTGAACCTTATTTTTTTTTAAAAAAAAAATAATTTTTTTATGATTTTTATGATAACATGCTAACTAAAATATTATTCAATTTAGTATTAAAATAGTATAATATGCAACGTTATTTAATTTGATAGGAATCTTTGTTTGGAAAAAAAGAAGGAAAAATTTCTGTAAATTGTAATGGACAAGGAACATGTTTGATACTCTCAAAAAGTGTTCACAATTTAACCCACAATAATATGATATTGTAAATATTTACTTGTAATTTGTCATGGCATGATAAGTGTGAAGTTGTAATTACATACTCAATGATATGGGGTCAAACTCTTTTATCACATTATTGAAAAATGTTTGAGACTTAAAACTCACACAATTCAATTCACAATTATGTGATATAATAGATATTAACTTTTAAGTTGTTACATACTTAATGATATAGGATTTTAATTGACAAAATTAAAAACTCATATATATATATATATTTGTTATAAAGGTCAAATCTTTTTCTTTCTTTTTTTTTGTGAGCACAGGTAATAACCATGCTTCCTTATTATGACTTTAGTTATGAGTCTGAATTATCTAAAGTGGTTTTGTAGTTTTCTTTTAGATGACTGATATTTAATTTTATAAAAGTTGAAGATATAATAGTCAAAAGTTAAAAGTGTAACAACTATACAAACAATTACTCTAAATCACTTTTTAAAAAAATGACTTTGAAAAATCTCAACTCTTAATTATAAGTAGTTATTTATTTATGTATTTTTTTATGAAAAAATTACCTATAGGTCCTATTTGAAATATGTGTACACTATTTAATCCAACAACTTTTTAAGTAGACCCAAAAGTCCTACACGTTTTCCTCTCTCTTTTTTTCTGCATTTTCCTCTCCTTCTCTTTGTCATGTCCGATGACCGATGATCATACATTTCTTATTCTCTTTCTCTTTCTAATATATAGCCACCGGTGACCAACGACCACCATTGATTGGGGTTCACGAGTAACCACTAACCACTGACATCGACTCGTTACTTCATCCTCACTGACAGTGAAGAAGATGAGTAAAGCTACTCAAATCTAATGTTGATCTACTCAAATCTAAATCAGATCTGAGTAGATTTACATGAGATCTGACTAGATCTAAATCAAAAATAATTGCCAGGGTACAATATTCTTTCTATATCTATTATTTCCTTCGATTTCTCAATTTTTCTACATTTTTTCTATTACACACGTCTTTTTTTTTTTTTTAATGGAGAAAAATTTCAAGTTTTGAATAACTTATTTTTAAGTCTTAATTACAAGCAGTGAAAACTATAAAATTTTACAGTTTCAGCTTTTTTGGTACTGAAATGATCATGTTTTAAAACTGCTAAATTTTGCAGTTTCATAACATTATTTAGAACTGTAAAATTTTACAATTTCATAACATGTTTTCCAGCTTAATATAATAATGCTTTGAAACTGTAACATTTTACAGTTTCAAAGTTTACTTTTTAGTTTGATCAATATTATAGATTATTTGCTTAAACTCTATAAAAATTGAAAAATAATATATACTTTTTCTCATTGTTGTTTGTTGTTGTTATGTTTTTTTACTATAATTTCTCCATTTATTCTTTTTTTTTGGGAGGCAATATTCTAAATATTCTAGTGAGTCTTTGATTATGTTTTGACACTTTCCAGTAACGTTCAGAATACTTCGGCGAACTTTTGGTGATATTCAAAATACTCTGGTGAACTTCCCGTGATGCTCCGGTGACTTCCCGGTGATGTTGAATATTCTGACGAGTCTTCGGTGAGTCTGACAGAAGTTGTTGGATGTAGCAGCATTTTTAAAGTTACAAAAATAAAAAATATAAAAAGAATTTTTGGTAACAATTAAAAATATGTAAGACTAATTGATGCAAGTATTTTGTTTTGAGATTAAATAAATTTTGAATTTTGTGTATGAGATTTATTGATAAGTGTCCTTTTTTTTTTTTTATTTGATGGTCTCTGATTACTGAGTCAAACCCATGTTTTGGACTATTAGGCTAAGCCATTAATGAAGTTTTAAAATGAATGCATTGAATGGGTCCGTCCATACACGTTAGGCCATTGTACTGAGTCACATTGTAAATTTATCAAAATTAACCCAAAATTCTTGCATAATTTCCAAAAGCCTTGCACCCAATTAATTCTAGCTAGTAATTGAAAGGCAAAATAGAAAATAAGAACACAAACCGAAGGGCAAAATAGGGAAAAAAAAGACCGGCTTTATGCAGTAAAGCAATTCTTATATGAGTGTTACTATTAGCACCCCATAAATTATTTTGGACCCCCTAATTTTTAGTTTTTTTCATTACAGTAATAACCTCAAATAAAATTACTATAAATGACATCATTAATTTTGAAACACTCTATCTCACTATACACTCAATACATCATGAATTAGGGTTTATGAAAACACCCACCTTTATCACCACCCATCCATCTTCTCCAAATTCTACCTTCAAAACCTACCCACCCTCAAAACCTTGAAAATCCTTTGGCAGCAATATTACTACAGTAACTGTTACAACCATTTGATTACCAACATTGATAGTCAAAACATAGAAATTTCTGTAAGCATTAACAAACTTTGAAAACTCTTTGACGGCAATATTACTACAGTAACGGTGGCAACCATTTGATTACCTACATTGAATAGTCAAAATATAGAGATTTCTTAAAACATTAAACGGTCAAAATTATTAACGCTTACAGAAATTTTTATTTTTTCAAATTCAGAAATACAGGCTTGAACATTACTTATTTGTTCGGAAATTGTTCCCGAATAAATAAGTAATGTTCAGGAATGCAGATTCGAATATGAAAATTTCTTAACACATTGAACGGTCAAAATTGTTAACTCTTATAAAAAAAATTATTTTTTAAGTTCGGGAATACACACTCGAACATTACTTATTTGTTCATGAATACATTCTCGAACATAGATTATTTGTTCGGGAATGCAAATCCAAATATGGAAATTTATTAACACTTTCAACAGTTAAAATTCTTAACACTCGCAGAAATTTTATTTTTTCAAGTTCGATAACTTCAATTTTGAAGAATCAATGTGTGTGAGAGAGAGAGAGCATACTAACTGTGACAATGGATAAACCGGCAAAGACAACATTCTTCTTCTTCTTGTTCTTCGTGGATTTTGAAAAGAATGAGACTCTTTTTCTTCTTAGTGAGTTTTGTTAAGGTTTTTTGGAAGGGAAATTTTTTAGGGATATGGGAGGTGTGCATTCAATGGGTAAAATATTTAAGGATAATTTTGATATTATTTGGAGAGAATTTTTTTTTAAGAGCTTCAAAATTTATAAGTGGGAGTCCAAAATAATTCATGGAGTGCTAATAGCACCACTCTTCTTATAGGGAAATTATTCAATATTCACAGAATATCACGTATCTGTACTCTTTAACCAATCATCATTCAATATGCCCCCTTATGCTACTCAATCACCCAACACAATACCCCACTTACCCACATTCTCTACTAATCACAATGTTATGAAATACCACATATCTATACTCCGAAATTACTGAATAATTACCCCTTCTTATAGATATAGATACATATGTTGAGGAAAACAGTATGGTAATTGTGAGGCAGTAATTGTCACCTCACAGAACTCAACCTAGATCAAGAAAATCAAAATGTCCAGTACCAGAAAGTTGCCCCGAGTATGCACGGATAAAAGCAGGAAAAGAAGAGAAAAATTCCTACTTGCTTCATTTGACACTTAAAAACCAATATTGGACCATAGCCGAGTGCTATGAATTTTTGAACTCCTATTAAACATAAACAAGTTTAAAACCATAGCATTCAAAACAGCTCCTGCAATGTTGAATTAGTTAACGTGCACCAGCTTACTCAGGCCGCATTAAATGGAGCATCTTCTCAACTTCAGGGTTTATTTCAGTGAATCTTTAACTTGCTGACACATCTAGGGTTCCCACTTTTCCAGCAGCAATACATGTTTGAAGCTGAGAAACAGAGGCATTGGACTCGAGACGTCCAATCTTTTTCATGATCTCACAGAACTTCTCAGCACTCTCTGTATCCTTTTCCTCCTCAAAGTATTTCAAAAACATACTGACAGTTTCATCAGTTGGAAACCAATTACTTTTCTCTGAACTCATTTTAGATACACCCATTTCAAAAAACTTTAAAGCCAGATCCATCTGTTGCTTCTTCAAGTAGTAGTTTGTGAAAAGATTCAGTGTCCTCAAATTAGGTTCAACCCCTCTACTGACCACACTTTCATAAAGTGCATTAGCTTCCTCGATCATGTTTCTATTAAGGTAAGATTCCAAAATAACATTCGCTAACCTGACATCATAGGTTGAGCAACCTGATTCCCACTCTGCAAAACATTTCTCGAGGCCATCCACATTTTCCAGCTTGAAGAGAGCCAAAAGCATGATGAGATAGCTAACATTATTGGGTTTTGCAAAGGTCAACTTCAAAGACACCCATGCTCGATTAACCCCCAGCAAATTAGAGGTTCGAGCATACAAAGTGATGAGAGTATGAAAAGTTTCACGATCAAGGCCATTTAACATATCCTCATCCTCCAATTTTTGGAGAACATCATTGGCCTTATCAATAAGCCCTGCATTGACATAAATGGTTGCTAGATTTCCATATGTAAACCAATCAGGTATTACCTTCTTCGTTTTCATCGTCTCAAGAACTTCCTCTACTGCATTTACATCATTCAGAGAAGCATAGCTGTTCATCAATTGATTATAAGTATATTTATCTGCAGCAATGTTCATCTCCTCCATTTCTTTCACTAGGGAAGGGACTTTTTCAGGTTGGCCAAGGTTCAAGTAAAGAGACATCATATTATTATAGTTTAAAGCAGATGTAAAACTTAGCTCTTTCATCTTCTCAAAAAGCTCGATAGCTTTATCTAGCATTTTCTCCTTGCAGTAAGTACAAAGAAGTGCTCCATAAGTTTTCATAGTCTTTGCAGATCCTTCGAGGCTGTTGAAATACTTTTCAGCCGAGGCCACCCCATTGGCCTTGGCAAGAAGGTCTATGCGTATTGCACGGTCAGCATTGTTCATTTTGTTCTTGCCTTTTTCCATCCATTCATATAGCTGCATTCATTGGGGGGAAAAAAAACTTAAGAGCAGGTTGAAGAGGGCATCAATTAAATTCAAAACAACATCTAGCAGAGAGGATTAAGGAACTGTTTGTTATTGGTTAGCATTTGAATGAACTAACGGTTCACACAAAAGACAAACATTTTTTCAGTCAATTGACATGCCATATACCTATCGTAATTGGGGCAAAGGCTTGTTGAGTAGAGTAGTAAATTATATGCTGAGAGTCGAGATGTGTTTGTAATCACTTTAGCAGCTTAGCAGATTCGATCACAAAATATGCTTGAAACATGAATTTTAACTCATTCAATGAGTTAATTATCTGACCAGAAAAGTTACTAGGGTAACAAGTCATGCATTCCCAAAAAAAATCAGATATTCACAACACGGTTAGTAGATCAAGCAGTAAACAATTCTACGACTTGAAGAACTTCAAATATCACTCAATAGATACGAAATGCAGCTTGTGAAGCCGAGTAACCGCAATCACATGCGCATCAATAAATTGGATTTAACTAACTCCATCAAGCCCTTATAACGCTTTCACAAAAAACCTAAGGTTGTGTTTGGATCATGATTTGGGTAGGGATAGGGAAAAGGTGGTTTCACTTACATACATTTCACCCTCTCCACATTTCCCTTTCCCTTTCACTGGGTATAGACCAAACAACAGCTTCAGCATAAAAATGCGATCTTCCATTATTGAACATTTTATGATTACAGATCAAACACTAACCAGTAATGAACAAATGTAAATTCATTCTATCTATGCAATTCAGGAATCGCCAAAATGATTAACAAAGTAAAATTAATTAGGTCCTGAAATAACAAAAATTTTAACATACATATATTTGTATGAGAGAGAGAGACCTGGATAGCGTGGTGGTACTTCTTGAACTTGCGAAGATGATTGACGCAGCTGATGATGTCGAACCTCTTGATGGATTTACCTTGCTTTACCCATTCGTCGAGAGTGTCGGCTACGGCGGCGTCTGAGCCAGAGCCGCCGTAGCCGAGAGCGGAGAGCTTGCGGAACAGTGAGTCCTCTTTGCCTTTGGTCACGGTCAACGCTGTCGGCGTAGAATAGCATCTCGATGTCGTCGTCGGCGTTAATCTGGAGATAATCAGACGATTAGCGTGGTTTGCCATTGTTGTGTGTTTTTCTCAGTCTCTCTCTGGTATCGAGTTCGGGGTTTAGCTAGGGTTTATGGAAAGGATAATGGCTCTAGGTAAATGGCAGGTGAGGGCCAAAATTTTAGATCAAGTTTGACAACACCAAAATAATCTATCTTTTTATTTTTTTAATTACATTTTTTTTTTATTCTTTTACATATCTTTTTGTAAAAAGATAAAAAGTACACTTATTTAGATTATCCCAAACAATTCCTAGTCAAGCATAATTTTTGGGTTTATAATAGAAGTGTTAATGGGTGTGTTGTTGTGGTACGTTAGTGTCTATTGTTAAATTGTGTATTAATTATGGCTAATATTTTAGGCCCCGTTTGTTTGGGGTTACGGGGAGGGGATTGGATTTGATAGTGAGGAGGGGATTGAGAATGGAGTGTTTGTTTTGAGAGATAAGGAGGGGATTAGTAATCCCTTGGTATTAGTAAAGATGAGGAAGGGGGATTGGTAAGGAGGAGGTAGAGATGGTATTAGAAAAATAGTGATGGGATTAGAAATTTTTTTATTTTTTTTATTTTTCATATATTGGGAAATTTTTTTAAATATAATGTTTATTTTTTTATTTGTTTTATTATTTTATATAAAAATAATTTAACAATCCCATCACTATCAATCCCCTCACTAACAATCCCCTCACTATTAATCCCCTCACTATCAATCTCCTCCATTCTATCTCCCAAAACAAACGGGGCCTTAGTTAGTTAGAGGGAGAGACAGGGGAATGTTGGAAGTGTTGTGGGTCGTCCGGCCGGATGTCCAGTCAGTCGTTTCCCGGATGTTTGAACCCTTTAAGAAAAAAAAAAAAATTATCGTTGATTGGCCGGACATCCGGTCCAATTCCTCTGGACCCTTGCTGCCTTCATCTTCAGCAGCAGAGCTTTCCATGGGGAGAGAGAGAGAGAGAGCCTTTCATGGAGGATTTATTTATTTTAACACATCTGTTGCATCACCACTCACTGTCTAAAATTAATAAACTTTTAATACACCTTAACACATTTTTGGGCCACACTTTTATTACTTTTTGTCATATAACACACTTTAACAAACTATTTTAGTCATCCTAGTGTGGATGCTCTAAAGGGCCCTTGGATTAATTTTGGAATTATAATTTAAATATGGAGTTGTGTTTTGAGTTTTCTAATTAAGAGAAAATTTGTTTGTTTGTTGGTTTTGAAAATAATTTTTAGATGATTTGTAATTTTTTTATTTTTATTTTATTGATTGATGTATAAAATATGAGAGAATGTAAGAGAATAGATAAGAAAAAAAAGCAACTGATTGATTGATTAATAATAATAATAATAATAAAAAGAGAAATTTGAAAATTAATTTTAAAAATATATTTGGTTAATATATTTCACTCAAATCATAATTTAAAAATAAAATTGATTGTAAAAAATAAATCAAAGGGTACTTAAAGTATTTGGTGCAAGTATTCCATGTCACTTTTTTGTGAGTTGGAAGAGTAACATTCCACGCCTGTCACGTTTGGGGGTATTTGAGAATTAGTTATTTTAATAGGATATTTTAATTTTTAAATATTTTAATAGGTTAAAATAATTGTGTTTGGAAAGAGGGTTAAATTTTTTTTTTTAGTTAAATATGATATTTGTGGGGGGGAAAAAGTGAAATGATTATGAATTTAATATTACATTTTGCCTTATTTATTATTTTAATTTATTTAGCCTTTTAGTACTATTTTAGTCCAAAAAATCAAATAGACCTATTGCCAAAGGTAAAATTTTTGATAAATCTTTTGAAATGTCTAATATGTTTTTAGTTAAGCCATCTCCGACGTTTAATGAAATCCATCACCAAATTCAAATTTGATGAAAAATTACACTTTTTTAGTCTCCAATGGTTTCATTAAACCTGTATCAAATTGAGAACATCTCAAATCTTTCACTAAACTGTAATAACCCCAACCCATGATTAACGTTAATCCATGATTTAATATGTCTAATAAGTTATTAAGATCAAATTTTGAATTAATTGCATGTGTTGCATTATTTGTGTTTTCATCTGTTCATCGTAGACATATCTGTTTGAGTTTCTGTTCTGTTCTGTAAATTGAAGGCCTTATCGGTATCGAATCACAAAATTGGCTTGATTTATGTGTTAATTAGAATTTTTAGAATTTTATAGTAGATTTAATTAAAATTTGATTCGGAACGAAATAATTAAAATAATCAATGCTCAATTAAGCCCAAATTAATGAATTTATTAATCAAGCTTATAAAAGGCTACCTCATAACTTCCTACACACTTTTACACTTCAATTTCCTCTTGCTTGACCATCAAAAACGTGTGAGAGTGGAAAAGAAGGAAATTGAGCTCAATTGTCGAGTGATTGTTAGAACTTGGAGGAGATTGAAGTGAATTCAAAGGAATTAAACTCCAACTTGAAGAATTTGAGCCGTAGGTAAGACTTCAACTCACATTTTGTAACCTTAGGCTCAATTACATGTGAAATCAACAAGAAATAAAGTTGTTATGCATTATTCAAAGAGAATTGAGATTAAATGATAGAATTGAACGTGACTTATGCATGCATGTGCATATCATGAAGTTTTGAAGTTGTTTTTACAAGAATTCCCACATGCATGTTCATATCTTGGTTTTGTTAAAAGAATTCAACTTGTTTTTGAGCTTAATGACTCATTTGATCATGTTTTGGGGAGTTAAAATTCATGACATTACATACAAGTTATGTTATTTAAGTTTCAAGCTTTGTTTAGTACAATTGGCTTAGGTTTTGGGCTTACTTTTGCAAAATAATTTGTAATTCATCATGTACTATGAGTTTCTTAATGTTTTACTAAGTTTTGGCCCAAAAGAATGTGTTTTGAAGGTTTGGAAATTGAATTTTGAGCTTGGAAGCGAATCTGGAAATTCTAGAATTCTGCTCTTACGCTCGAGCAAAAAAGTCTACACTCGAGCAACTACTTTGTGTCTCACACCTCCGCTCGAGCGACCAAAGGTTGGCTCGAGTGTGAAATGCATGCTCTCAGAAGTCTAAGTGTTTTACAAACTGCTCGAGCGACAAGAGTTGCGCTAGAGCGAGGACTTGAGTCTCACGCTCGAGCGAGCATCGAGCAGAAAAACTAAGCAACCAGTACTTTTGCAGACCGCTCGAGCGAAGAAATGTGCGCTCAAGCGACCACTACATTTTTGCATGTCCGCTCGAGTGAAGGAAGCTATGCTAGAGCGAGACCCTTATTTTCAGCAATTATTGTTAAGTGTTTTCAAGTACATTTTAGCATCCTCATTGTATCCTAGGCATTCCTAGGCTATGATTAAGACTCGATAAGAGGTTAAAACTTAAGAACCCACTAAGAATTAAACGAAAGAAGTTAAGTATTAACTGAGTGTGTGTTTCATTATACGTATTTGTTATGTTTGGTATAGGTCATGCGCTGTGAGCGGTTGATCCATTTGTTAATTGTCAAAGCTATCTGTAAGTAACTCTGTAAAGCTATGTTTGACTTTAAATATTTTCTGATGATATGAAATAATTAGTTTTCTAAAATGCTATGTTTTGTATGAATGAATGAATGTCCAATTTTCTTTGAAAAATAATTGTAGAATCCTTAGCAGAGGCCCTCGCCCAGGGGACATAATACTGTGGCTTATGGTCATGAGACCCTTGTCTGGGGGAGAAATACCGTGGCACAAGCCCTCGCCCGGGAAAAACAATGTCGTGGCCCATGTATGAGATATGTTACCCGATACCAGAGGTTCCTTTTGAAACTTGATATGCTTGACCAAAGAGACATGTTTATGCTAATGGATGTACCACACATGATTTGAATATGAATAAAACTATGACTCTGGCTGTGCTATAAACCTGATTATGTTTCTGATTTGCTTTGAGATTTGAAATCTGTTCTGGGCATCATTCATTAAAATCTTTATTCTGTTATTATTCGCTGGGCTTCCGCTCACTATTTCTATTATGTATGTAGGTGATCAGGTGCGTGATCAGACCTAAAGTTGAGGATCTGGTATCTTTGTTTTGTCAACCAGCCGTTGTGCCTCCGAGGAGGTTCCCTTTTGTGTGCAAGTCAAGTCTAAACGGCATAAGTTAAGACCTAGTATTAATAGTAATACGATCAAGTCTTTTGTTATGTGTATACTAGGGTATTTCCCTTTTGGGCTACAATTGTATTAAATGTGACAAAGATTACTGTATTATGATGTTGCGTATATGCATATATATTATATAAGGTTTTAAATTTTTGTCCCATGTATGTCTACACGGCTCTATGGACTATGTATTTTGGTATATTTGCTTCCGCAGCCCCTAATTATATATTATTCCGTTAAGAGGCTTTTGGTAATCCAAGGATTACTGGTCGGTTACGATGCTAACCTATAGAGGCGGGTTTGCGTCGTTACACAAATTGAGGATGTCTTGCACGTTTTCAGCAATTTACTGTACAAAGCCGTTGAGTGTGGACCCACTGGACGTCCGGCCAGATGTCCCTCTGATGACCACCTCAAGGCATAATTTGTGAAAATTTTACATTGACCGGTCGACCACCTTGTCAACTCCCGAATGACCACCAAAGTTGACTGATCAGCTTGATCAAGAAACTCTCAATCTACTTGTCCAAGCACTCAGTGAAAAGGGATTCACACACAATGCTAGGCTAATTTTTGATGGCATGATCCAAAGGCATTCAAAAATCAAGATGGAAACACGTACTGCTTTAATAACTGGTTTACTCAAGGAAAGAAACCTGACAGGGCTCCTCAATTGTTAGGAAGTTGCACGTCTAGATGAATGGTTACCCAAGCTAAAGGATTGTAAAGCTCTTTGAGGTTGTCTATGCCAGAAAGGACTTATCAAGGGAGTACATGAGCTTTTTGAAAGGATGCTGGTGGCATATCCTCATACAAGATTGCATACTTGTCATGATGTCCTTGAAAAGCTATGTAGTACAAGGTTTACAAGCACTGCACATGCTTTGGTGGAGGAGCTTCAAAAGTAGGGCTTTGTCTTGGATCACATTGCCTATAACCATCTTATAAAGGGTTTACAGTTGCCGGTTGACTGGCCGAACGTCCTTCTGGTCGACCTATGTTTTGATGACGACACCGTTGGAGTGGCTGATATCAAATAAAGGAATTCATATTTTTTTTACTCAGATTTAATGAAATATTTGATGAATTTTTGGAGATGCCCTTAGAATCCATTTTTACTAAAAATGTAACATGCCTTCTCAATTATTAACTAGCGGTTGGTGTACGTGATATTTGTGCAATTTAAGTAAAAATAAAAATAAATGATAAAAAAAATTAAGATGAATTTTATTATACACACCCCATGGCATATATACTTTTAGTTATGTCAATTTTTTTTTTTTTTAGTTATGACATTATTTTAAGATATTTGATTATAATTATTTTGTGTTTGGTTATAAATTTTTTTTTTTTTTTAGTTATGACTCAAAAAGTATGGAGTTATGCCATTTTTTTCTGTAGTTATAAAGTACATATGATACACAACATTTGAGAGATGTGTACCATAATCTTTTCAAAAAATTAATATCACAATATGTGTGTTCTTCAAGTGATAAAAATTTAATTTCTTAAATTCAATATCAAAATTTTGAGTCTTGTGCACTTCCCTATATAATTTTTTTTTATATTTTAAATAGAGCAACGAGAGATATGGTATAAGGGCAAGCAAGCAAACTTGGTGTGAGCTTATTCGATAATGGAGCACTTTGTACTAATGAGTTGCTACTTAGGTGTTAGAATTACTTCACCATCAAGCACAATTCAGCTCTTAGGTTGCATTGTGGGTTGCTACCGCAAGGCTTTGCAAACTACTTTACATCATGAAGATGGCAAAATGGTTCACATCCTAGCTTGTGCTTATGGCACTATCACTAGTTTGTTTCAAGGAGAAAGATGACTCTATTAAATTAGAGGATGTTGGTTTTACATGTATGCTTTGTTTGGTCAGCTGTTATACGTAATTAGTTTTGATCCTAATTTGGGGGAGTTCATTTGTATCTTGTGTCTTATTAGTGGTGATGCATCATGTTAATGCTTGGTTGTTGACTCAACTTATAAAGTAATTATCTACATCTTTCTTGAGTTTGGACTTATGTGTACAAGTGGCACCGTGTATGAAGTATATACCGATTGAAGGAAGTTGGAGTGAATATGCATATCACCGTTGTTAAGAGGACAACCATGTAGTAGGGTGGTATAGTCAAGATAACTTCGATGCCAAATGGAGCGTGTCTTGCGGGCTTCATTCGTGATTTAAGGGCACTTGTCAGGAGGGTGTCAACGGGGCAAGCTGTTTGTTTGCTAAGAAGGCAATCACCAAGGAGTAGCATTGAGAAGTATCATGTGGCACCCGAATTTTTACCATGGTTATATTAAAAATAAAATAAAAATATATAAATAAATAATAATAATAATAATAATAAATAAATAAATAAATAATTTAGGAAATTGGGAATTAATCGATTAAATTGTTAAGGAAATAAATTGTGAGGCACCGCACGTTAAATATTTTAGTAAGTGGTAAGTGATGTTTTATAGTTTGGTAGTGAGATTTTTAGACGCGATTCTAACTTATAATTATACGTCATTTTAGGGATCATTGTAAATTACCAAAAGAATAATAACTCTAAAAATTATGAGATGCCAAATTTAGTTTCCTTGAGCCAAAAGTTACGTGACTCTTAGGAAATGCCAAAAGTTAAACTTAAAGGGGGGGGTAAAACTTACATGTGGCTCAACACTACGTGTAGAAAAGTTAGGACTTAAGGCACTTAAACATGTCACCTGGGAACATTTTGACACCTAACATGCCATGTGCCAAACAAAGACCATATGTACTCTCCCTATAAATAGTTTAGGACTTTGTGTTGTGTAATCACCGAGCTTTAAAAGAAATATACATACGGGTTTAACGAATCAACAATAGAAAAGTGAAGGTTAAAGATTAAGGGTCAATATTTAGGTTAGTTATTATATCTTGAGTTACCATAACATGTTTTAAATATGTCTTGAGTTACCATAATATATTTTACGAATGTTTTGAGTTACCATAATTTATATAATTTATATTTTATGGTTATGTTAATGTTTCAATTACGTGGATTATTTTCTGAACTCCAATTGCTTAAATTAAAACCAATGGATATGTTTATGTAAATTTTAGAAATTATTTGGCAATGATCTTGTAATCAATTATTTTCTGTAAGTACCACCACAGGAGTCTCATGCCTTAGGGGACTTAAATAACCATTGGTCCCTGTTTGACCACTTTGTAGTCCCCTGTCTGTCATAGATTCATTGACCCCTGTTCTGATTGTCAGTCCAATGACCCCTGTTCTGTTCTATTCTATATCGTGATTATAGTTATTTATGTAATTTCTGTATTTCAGTTTCTGCCACTTAAATAATTTATTTATGCAACTTAAATTATGTTAATGTTTTAGTTTAAATAACTATCCATGGCTATTTTGTGCCCCTGTACTCACAGTATAATATTTCTCACTCTGCTATGTGTTTATAGCTGTTACCCCTTTCAGGTGATGAGGTTTAACGAGATCAAGATGGGGAATGAATTGCTGTGTTGTTTTTTTCTAATTTCCTTTTTTTAAGATTTCTATCTTCTTCTTTTTCTTTTTCTTTTTATTAGACTCTTGTAATACAATAAAGTCCAAATGACTATGTCTGTTTCCTTTTAATAAACATTTGGTACCCAATTATTTTATTTTAATTTATTTAATTTATCCGCTTGCGTTACGACTACAAAATTATTTGAATTATTTTATTTTTATCTTGTTGCGACGCCAAGCCTTTCGGTACCGGGTTTGGGTTGTGACAAAAGTGATATCAGAGCAACAGTTTTTTTTTTTTTTTAAAAATTGTATAAAACAAAATTGTATATGTTTTTGAAATTTTCTGTACAATTATTCACATTAATTTTATTCACATTATTTGAATTGCAAAAAAATATTTCCAAAAAAAAAATTATTAACCTTGTATTATTTGATATTATGTGGTATGTCTAACACAAGTAAACCATGTTATAATGTCTAGGTTAAGTTTTCCTGTGTTGTAGGAAATGACCAACCTTATGGAGTTGTTTTGGTTCGAGCCCCCAGGAGCTCATCTTGTCCCAAACTTATTAGAGGGCTGGGGTGATTCGGAGACTCTTGTCAGGCAAGCCCACCCGGCACTTGACCGACTCATGGGACGACCCGTATATTTGCAGGCTGACCCCGATAAGGATTTCTTATTCTGGAGACTTAGCCGAGGCAGCACTCGTGAGAGGTACATAGGGCCGACCCACGTTGTTGGTCTTGCTCCGGACCTAGAACAGCCGCATTTTCTAGTCGAACCTCTACCCCTAGGCTTTGTAGAGAGGGGGCGACACGCATATCCTAGCAGCCACATCCGCACTATGACACCTCCTCCACAGCACATTGTCCATACCCCAATTGTGGACTTCACTAACAATGCATCATACTTGGAGGTACTGGTACAAATTACCGGACAAGAGTTTTGGGGTTATGATCACGGTGTTCCTGTTGGTATGGAGTTGCTTTGGAATAGAGCACAGTGGGTGGGAGTTCGAGTCCCTCATGCAGAGTGAGTTCGCGGGGTTATTTCATGGGCCAGTTTTCCAAGGCCAGTTCTCATGGTGGTGGCCTAACGGTCCCTTCTAGATGTCCGACCAGGAGATCCTTTTTGTGACCTGACCATGATTAGTCTAATCCAATTTTGTATCAATAGGATTAGGCATTAACTCTTGACGACTAGACTAACGCCTTATGTATAGTAACAATGATGTATATATGATATTTTATGTGGTATTAATGTGGTAATATTAATGTGATAGTAAAACTAGTAAAACTAATATGTTATATATGACATTGTATCAAAGTTGTATCAATGTGATGTCACGCTTATATTATTTTACCTTGTAGTAATAGCCAACGAAGAAAATGAAACCAGATCATCAACCAGCGGTACCATCCCAATGGAGCAAATCATGAAAAAAGTAGTCACCAACTTTTTGCAGGCCTTGCAAACCAGCATAACCAATGGGACACTAGAGAGACGAGAAGAACCGACTACGATTAAACAATTTCAGGATCTGAAACCCACTACGTTTATCGGCAATCCAAACACACTAGTGGTAGAGGCTTGGGTTAGGGACATGGAGAAAATCTTTTGCGCACTACCTTGCACAGAAAGACAGAAGGTGACTTTTGCCACATTCACCTTCAAAGACGATGCACAAGAATGGTGGCTTCTTACCCTGGAGAAGGAAGATATTGTGACTTGGGCAAAATTTCTAAAGGTATTCTATGAAAAATACTTTCCAGATTCACTATGGGAACAAAAGGCGTCAGAATTCATACATCTAAGACAAGGAACCATGACAGTAGCCGAATACGAAAGCAAGTTCACGTGACTAGCCTGATTCGCGACATACGTCATCCCCACCGAAGCTCGAAAAGCCAGAAAATTTGAAGTAAGATTGGATCCTGAAATTAAGGATAGGCTGGAGGTTTTGAAACTACCAACCTATGTGGCGGTGGTAGATCGAGCATACATTGTCGAAAAAGGGATTAAAACCTTGCGCTCCGGGGAACCAAACCAGAGGAAGCGATTCTAAGAAAAAGATAAGAGAAAATCCGGTGTCGCGTCTCCTAAAAAGGTAAATACGGGCACAACCAGTGCAACCAGTTCAAGCAATCAAGGTCCTACAAATCCCAAAGGTGGCACCATTCCAGCTTGTTCTACCTGTGGAATGACTCATTGGGGACAATGCCACCGAGATACGAAAGCATGCTTTAGATGTGGCCAAGTTGGCCACTTGCTGAGAGATTGTCCAAAGCTTGCAAGTCCTACAACCGGCCCCTCCGAACAAGTCCGAAAACCCGCAGTACTTGGAGGAGCGAGAAAAGACCAAAAACGCCAAAGAAGAGCTTTTGCCTTGGTGCCTGGAAATCCATAAGTTATAGAGAACGTCGTATCAGGTACACTTTTTGTTTGTGTTCACTTAGCCTATGTTCTCTTTGACTCTGGTTCAACTCATTCTTTTGTTACACCACACTTTGCTACCAAGTTGGCATCAACACCCTAACCCTTAGGATATGTATTGTCTATGTCTTTTCCTTTTGGTAATTCCGCCCTTAGTACTAATGTGTACAAATCTTGTACTATATCCTTAAAAGGTGAAACCTTACATGTAGATTTGATTCCCCTCGACATTAGTATCTTTGATGTGATCTTAGGAATGGATTAGTTGGCTGCCAACCATGCCTCCATCGATTATGAAGCCAAAAAAGTCTCCCTTCGGTTACCAAACCAACTCGAGCTTACCTTTGATGAAACTGGAATCTCTTCCCCTCCATGTGTTATATCCTTCATGACAGCCCAACGGCTTCTAAGAAAGGGTTGCTGTAGTTGTATCTGTTATGTGGTCGATACGCAACAAGAAGCTCCCATACTCGATACAATCCCTGTGGTTCGAGAATTCCTGGATGTATTTCCTGAAGACCTGCCTGGTACCCCAGTTGACCGAGAAATCGAATTCACCATTGAAACTCAACCCGGTACACAACCAATCTCAAAAGCTCCTTACCGCATATCCATGACAGAATTAAAAGAGCTAAAAACTCAACTCCAAGAACTACTGGACAGGTTTCATTCGACCTAGTATCTCACCTTGGGGAGCTCCAGTACTATTCATAAAGAAAAAAGATGGCACGATGAGGTTATGCATCGATTATCGAGAGCTGAACAAAGTCACCATCAAAAATCGGTACCCCCTACCACGAATTGATGACTTGTTCGACCAACTGCAAGGCGTCCAAGTATTCTCGAAAATTGACTTGCGTTCAGCAACCATCAACTAAAAGTCAAAACAGAAAGCATTGAAAAGACTGTCTTCAGAACTCGTTACGGGCACTACGAGTTTCTCGTCATGCCATTTGGCGTTACAAATGCTCCAGCGGCCTTCATGGATCTCATGAATCGGGTGTTCAAACCCTATCTGGATGAGTACGTTATCGTCTTTATTAACGACATTCTCATATACTCCAAGTCATCGGTGGACCATGAATAACACTTGTGAACGATTCTGCAAACATTACGTGATTACAAACTTTATGTCAAGTTGAAGAAATGCGAATTCTGGATCACTAGTGTACACTTCCTTGGTCACGTCATTAACAAATATGGCATCTTAATCGACCCTCAAAAGGTTGCAACAATCGTGGGTTGGCCACGACCTACTAATGTGTCCGAGATTCGAAGCTTTTTGGGTCTAGCCGGCTATTACCGACACTTTGTGCAAGATTTCTCGAAGATAGCTTCACCCTTGACCTAGCTAACTCAGAAGAACACACCATTTGAATGGACGGACAAGCAGGAACGTTGCTTCCAAGAATTGAAGAACAGACTCGTGACGGCTCCTATACCAACACTCCCAGTAGAAACAGAAGGGTTCGTAATTTATAGCGATGCCTCATACAATGGTTTGGGTTGCGTTCTTATGCAAAATGGGAAGGTCATTGCTTATGCCCCCCGCCAACTAAAGACTTACGAAAGGAACTACCCAACTCATGATCTAGAATTGGCTACGGTGATCTTCGCCCTTAATATCTGGCGTCATTATCTCTACAGTGCAACCTGCGAGATTTACACTGATCACAAGAGTCTCAAATATCTGTTTACACAGAAGGAATTGAATATGAGGCAACGACGATGGCTAGAATTTATGAAAGACCACGATATAGAGATCCATCACCATCCCGACAAAGCTAACGTAGTAGCATACGCATTAAGTCAAAAAATAACCAAAAGTTTGGCATGTACCCTCGTTCCCCACAAGATCAATGGACTGCTCGCCAACATAATCATGGAACCCGAGTTGATTGAAGAAATTAGAATCTGCCAATGTGAAGATAAAATTTTGAAGAAAAGGTACAAGGAACAAGGAAGCACGCCCGATCCTGACTTCACGATAAGCAATGGGATGCAAAAATTTCGAAATCGAATTTGCATACCCGACCTTCCAAAACTCAAGGAAAGAATATTGGTAGAAGCTCATAGCTCGAGGTTGTAGACGCGCCCCGAGGGCCTTCATGCTACAGTTCAGACTCAAATGTCACGGTTCTTAATCTGATCTCACAATATGCAATGTGAGATTGATAAATCACCAAAGAGTCCAAATCCGGCAAATCATTTTGGAAAACTGATTTTTAAGAAAGAAATGCCAAACATGGACTGCTTTGCCAGATATAGAGTCGTCACCTAAATATTTTTTTTTTTTGGGAAATTTAGGAAACCCTGACTCGTTGCCTAAGGCCACGTGTCCATCATCACCAAAGTTGTCTCGGCTCGGGAACTTGAATACGATTGGGGAAGGTCAGCTATGAGCACCCCTGCTCGCCCGATCAAAGATCGGCCACTACTAAACACGATATCTTGTTTTCGAAAACACATGCGTTCTTATTCCGATTAATTAGCTAATCTTACTATGTGATGCGCACAGCAAACAAGTATAGACTAGATCGTCTAATTTGGAACAAAACATTGCATATTCATTTGTTTGAAAATGGTTTGAAGTTTGCTACTCGCAAGTAGGCTAAATCACGGATTTTGATGAATTGTTCCAATTCAAGCAATCCAACCTTTACCCACAGGCATTCAGGCAGTTATATCAACTAAGCAGTTAGCCTCATGGCAAGTATGCTGTCATGGAAATCAATAACACACATGCAATATGGTAAAGCATAAAAGCTTACCTAGTACTCCAAGCCAAAACAATAGTTAGTTAGTAATTAATGCATGATCCTAGTTCATGTTAAGGTGGCTAATGCAACACATGCAAAATGCAACTAGAAATAGGCTCGGCTATTCTAAGATGACATGTGAGATACGATAATTGATACATGTATTCAACTTGGAATTGAAATACAATGCAGTTAGTATGATACGCCGAGCCCGGTGCATGCAATGTAGATGAATGATGCGAACATGCGAGCATAAGTATGCTAATTGAAAATGACCTAGAACTAACCATCAAAAGCAGGTAAGTAAAAGGGAGAAAGACGTGGGGTTGAAAAACATGCACACACACACGCACACTTATTACAAAATTCGCCCTCTCGACGGAGGGTCCGAATAAATAATACATGCCAACTAATTAACTAACTAACAAGCTAATTAACTATTATACAACCGAATTGAATAACTAGTTACAACTAATTATTACTAAACTTAATTAATTAACAAATTAACTAATTAAATTACAAAATCAAATGCTAACTAACAAGTAAGCAATTGAACAATGCTGCCTCGGCAAGTTTGAAGAAGGTGAACATGCATGCTCGATTCCCGTCCCGGTAAGCTCTCCGGTTGCTCTTTAGAGGCTTTGTCTGCAGGGTGTCCTCAAGGAATTCCTGTTGAACCTTACCAAAAACCAGTCTGGGGAATGCATCAGTGGCCTGCCGGCCATGGGAAGTTGTTGCCGACCACCTGCCGGCCAAAGATGGTACACTGCCGGCCAAGGATGAGGAGGTGCCGGCCATCTGTAGGGCACTGCCGGCCACTGATGTACTGGGACAACAAGTTGCAACAGAGCACAAAAAAGAGAAAATGGAGAGTATCCCAAGGATATGTACGCACTATGCCACTCCATATTACCTCGACATCAAGGGAGAGGCATAATCGGATCCACAACCATCAATCACGCATCCCGATGCATGATGGCCAAAGATCCAACTTGTGCAAATCAATATGAAATGAATGCACAAATAAACACATAAAGCCTAAAACTCTATCATGGATCATCAAGAGCGTCGGCGACTGAGAATTGAGACACGTTTCATCACTTGAAGTATGAAACGCCCCTCGTTCCTCGTGCTCAGATTAACACTTAATCCAAACAACAATGCAACACAAGCATGGCAAACATGCGACTCAAGCAAGCAAACATGCAATGCAATATGAACAACCTAACAAGGCTAATGGCATGCAACAACATGTGATATAACAAGCATGCAACAACATGCAAAAATGGCTAAGCATGTAACAACATGCAACACATGCAAGGGGACAAGCATGCAACAACATGCAAAAGATGGACTTAAACCAATGTGGGCAGACCTCAGCCATGCCCAAATCAGTGGCCAACAGGTGCTGAATTGTTGGTACAAAATGCTAGACAAGCACGCATGCCAATGGGCTCAAGAATTAAGGCATAAAGATGCAATTCTTAAGCACACTTAAGGAGTGAAAAGCATGCAAGTATGACAATACTACATGCTCTGAAATGATGTTAGAAATGATGCCAAATCACACACATAACACAAGCATGGCATGCATGAAGCTCAAAAGCTAAGAACTAGCAAAGGGACTTAGGCCATGGCTATACAAAGCAAGACCCAAAGGGCTAAGGGAACCTAAAACAGTCCCAAGGCAGGTCCAAACAAGACCAAAAACAAGGTCGAAGCTAGCCAACACAAGCTAGAACACAAGGCCAAAAACATGGAGCATGCAAGGCTACAAAAGAGGCAATGCACTACACCTATTGAAACCAAACATGGCATGACTTGGACAGTATAAAACAGAGTTACATCATGGTATAACAAGACCAAAAATGCACTGATATGATGACCCAAAGGCCTAGGCTTAATGGCATGCACAATGATCCATTCATGAGGCATAAAGAGCCAAGGCTCCAAGGCATTAAAAGCATGTCAAATGCAAGTGTATGACACATTTCATGGACTGAAATAACATTTAGAATGATGGCAAAGCATGCAAACATCACATGTATGGCATGGTAGGGGCCTCAAAACCCAAGGCTAGCCTAAGCATTTACACTATAGCTATACAAAACATAAGTGATATGGCCATGGCACAGTCCTAGAATAGCCCAAAACAAGAATAAAATCATGCTGGAGCAAAGCCAAAATATGTTAGGATGATGAGTCAAAACATCATGCACATAAAGCTAGTAAGCAAGATTTGTTCTACAAGTATATGGAGCATGCAAAGGATGACCAAACCAGCTATGGAAAGAGTCATGATATGGCAAAACATCACCAAAAACATGCTGAAATGGACTCAACATAAGCTAGGATAACATGCTAAAGCAAGAAGCATATAAAGCTAGTTTATGAGATTTACATTACAAGTGTATTATACATGCATGGAGTGACAAAACCAACCCAAAATAGATCTAAGGCATGGTAAAACATCACCAAAAACCTACTGAAATGGACTCAACACAAGCTAGGCAAACATGCTACTTTGATGAACTAAAAATGGGATTACACTACACATACAAGATGCATGCAAAAGGTGACCAAACCAGCCATGGACAGAGCCAAGGCAGATCCTAAAAGTCACAAAAAAGGGCCTGAACCAAGCCTAAAAAGTACAGAGAGGCATGCTCCTTTGGAAGGCCAAAAATACAAGCAAACAAAAACCAAAAGAGAGGGGGTCACCCCCTCTGATTTGAGACCTCAAAACCACATGCCTACCACTAAAAATCTACTAGATTTCAGTGGTTAGAAGGCCAGACCAAGACTACCTCGAAGGCCCTAAGGCATGGCTCAAAACAAGGCCAAACAAGGCCAACAAGAGGGTTGAAGACCCTCAACAGCCAAAAGACCTTAAACAACCACCACAACCACTTAAATACAAGATTTTTTTCAGTTGAAAGCAAGGCCTAAAACAATATGCAAGGATGGCCAAAATGAGATACAAAAAAGTGCTAAAAAAGGGAAAATACTCACCCTTGAAGACCAACTTTGAAACCAGCAACCTCAGGGGCCAAAAACTCACTTTCAGAGCTCAAGTAACCTTCCCAAGAACCTCAGTCCAATGGTGGTGGTGTATCTCTATGTGTTGTAGTGTAAAAGTGCAAGAAAAATGGATTAAACCACAACAACATAGAGAGAGAGTAAGAAATATATAGAGAGAGAGAGAGCTATATCTCTTCTAAAATAGCTGAACCTCTGCTAAGGAGAGAGGGCCTCTCCTTATATAGAGGGAAAACAATGCAAAGCTTCTTCAAGAAGCTTGGTAAGAGCTTCATCCCTCCATACACGTGTATGGAAGGGAGATGAAAGGATTCCAGCTGGCTCAAAAGATCTGGAGTGAAACCTGCTGAGACAGGGGTGCTGCCGGCCATCAGTGGTGGCTGGCAGTGGCTCTTTGATGGCCAGCAGGATCAATAAATGGCCGGCAGCAACAAGGTGAAGGCCGGCAGGCCCAAAAGGGGGCCGGCAGTGCACCAAGAAACACATTCTGAAAGGACCAAGTCATGGTCCAAGAATGGGGCAGAAAGGATACAGGGTTTGGAAAGCTCAAACCTGTGACGTTCCACCGTGAAAGTCGAATACCGGACGAGCAATCGAACTCGGGGCTAGATGTACCTACAAGCACAACTGAGTCTTGAGGACGGTAAAAAATGGGGTGTCTACAGTTGCCCCTCTTTGACAGAACTCGAAAGCCACAAAGTGACGGGAGTGAATGTCAAAGCCCAGAGACGACCCATTTTTGACAAGGCCGAAGACTCAGGCAAACATTCGATATAACCATGCAAAGATGCGTCCGTAGGCTGGGGCAAAATGCAAATGACATGCAAGATGCAAGAGCATAACTTATGATTATACAAAGAGAGCTGTAACGGAGCAATTATATACAATAAATGCAACAGTTTTAAGCAAGTGAATAACAGTCCTACATATTCCAACAGAAAGGATGTAAGAAAATTATGCAATTCTCACCATGTCTCACGCGGAGTGAATACAATACCGTCTGGTTCGTCTAGTCGCGTCAGCTTCAAATGAACCGTACATACAATATCGTGCCTGTAAAAGAAAGAGACTTAACAGGTACAATATCGTTAGAAACATGCATAGTAATGCAAGTGAAAAGTGCGTGACAACGCCAGTGAAGGGGTGCAAGACAATGCAATCCTGAGGGTGCGAGACAACGCAGGTGGAACATGCATAACAGCGCAAAGAAAATATGCGTAACAGCGCAAGATAGAATAAGTAAGACATGCGTAACAACGCAAGTAAAACAAATAAAACATGCGTGACAGCGCAAGTAAAAGATGCGTAACAGCGCAAGTAAAACAAGTAAGACATGCGTAACAGCGCAAGTAGAAGAAAAACATGCGACACAACGCAGGTTATATAAATGCAAATTAATGCAAATAAAACATGCGAGACTACGCGGGTTAAAGAAATGCAAAACAACGCAAATAAAACATGCAAGACAACGCAGGTTAAAGAAATACGAAACAACGCAAATAAAACATGCGAGACAACGCAGGTTATAGAAATGCGAAACAACGCAAATAAAACATGCGAGACAACGCAAGTTAAAGAAATGCGAAACAACGCAAATAAAACATGCGAGACAACGCAGGTTAAAGAAATGCGAAACAACGCACTTAACAAGCGTAACAGCGCAAGTTAAAGGGGGGTGCGAAACAACGCACTTAACGAGCGTAACAACGCAAGTTAAAAGGGGGGTGGGTGCAAGACAATGCAACCTGAACGCATAACAATGCGGAACACTAACAAGTGCAGGTAAGGTGCGCAAGATAGCGCGAGCAATGCACTAACAGGTGCAGGAAGGTGCACAAAATAGCGCGAACAATGCACTAACAAGTGCAGGAAGGTGCGCAAAATAGCGCGAATAATGCACTAACAAGTGCAGGAGGGTGCGCAAAATAGCGCGAACAATGCACTAACAGGTGCAAGAAATTGCGCAAAATAGCGCGAACAATGCACTAACAGGTGCAGGAAGGTGCGCAAAATAGCACGAACAATGCACTAACAGGTGCAGAAAGGTGCGCAAAATAGCGCGAGCAATGCACTAACAGGTGCAGGAAGGTGTACAAAATAGCGCGAACAATGCACTAACAAGTGCAGGAAGGTGCGCAAAATAGCGCGAACAATGCACTAACAAGTGCAGGAGGGTGCGCAAAATAGCGCGAACAATGCACTAACAGGTGCAAGAAGGTGCGCAAAATAGCGCGAACAATGCACTAAGAGCATCTCCAATGGTTGTTGCTATATTAAGGTTGCTATTGCTATAATTTGGCAATGAATAGTGTTATTTTGCCAAATTATAGCAATGGTGCTCCAATGGTCATTTGCTATTTTTGACAAATCTCAACCAACTTTTCCTCCAACTTTGTAAGTGTTGTTTGGATATAAGTTTTTTGTGATTTTATTTTTATTTATTTTTTTGTTTTTTGTGACATTTTTTTACTTGTTTGTTAAAAAAATTATATATTTATATTATTCCCAACTAGACAATTATAAAAAATGAAAAATTGGGGAAAAAAATTGAAGCATATGTTTAAAAAAATAATTTCAATTGAAATATTCGACCGAATAAGAAATTGAAGCATCTGTTTAAAAAAAATATTATCTCATCTGTTTAAAAAAAATTGAAACATTATTTAATTACGTAATTTTTATACGATATCAGAATAAGAAAAATTTAATAATTTCAATTTTTTAATTACATTATTTAAAAAATAAACATTATAATTACATTATTTAATTTTTATACGTAAACATTATTTAATTACATTATTTGTAAAAAATAATTTCATTTTTTTTTTTTTTTTAATGTTAAACAAACCAAACAGAGAGAGACTCTTTATTAATTTTTTTTTACAAATAAAGAGAGAGACTCTTCACCCAGATCTTTATTATTATTTTTTTTAATGTTAAACAAACAGAGCCCAACGGCTCTTTATTACACCAAAAATAAACATTATATCAAGACAGATCAAGATAGATTTTCATCTAGAATAGAGAGGAAACTTCAGAGACAGGGAGAGAGCTTCGGATGAGTGAAGAGAGCTTCGGAGAGAGAGACAAAGCTTCGGATCAGAGAGAGACAGAGCTTCGGATCAGAGTGAAGATCTGGGTGAAGATCTGAGCTTCGGATCTGAGTGAAGATCAGAGCTTCGGATAAACTTCGTTTTCGGATCAGATCGGATCAACTGCAGCTTCGGGTAAACTATTTTCTCTCTTCAACCCTCTTCTCCAACCCTTTTCAACCCTCATCTTCAACCCTCTTCAGATCGACATCAGGTTGACTGGTTGTAATTTTTTTGGATTTGGATAATAATTTTTGATGAATCTGTAATTATCTGTAATTTTTGATGAATCTGTAATTAATCTGAAAATTTTTAATTCACAAATTTTTGATAATAATTTGTGAATTAATCAGATTAATTTGTTTGATGAATCTGTAATTAATCAGCATGAGATAATAATTTTTTTTTCTGTGAATCTATGTATCTGTTTGATGAATTGGCTGAGTTGGGAGGGAGGGAGGGAGGGAAACCGTTGGTTTTGGCTGAGTTGGCATAAATGGCAGCTGCCAAAGCTTGTGTCAAATTTGACACAAGCTTTGGCATTTCTCAAATTTGGCAGCTGCTATGTTTTGCCATTGGAGCATCAAAATTCAATGGCAGCTGCTATATATAGCAATGGCAGCTCCAATGGCAAACCATTGGAGATGCTCTAACAGGTGCAGGAAGGTGCGCAAAATAGCACGAACAATGCACTAACAGGTGCAAAAAGGTGCGCAAAATAGCGCGAGCAATGCACTAACAGGTGCAGAAGGGTGCGCAAAATAGCGTGATCAATGCACTAACAGGTGCAGGAGGGTGCGCAAAATAGCGCGAGCAATGTACTAACAGGTACAGGAGGGTGCGCAAAATAGCGCAAACAATGCACTAACAGGTGCAGGAGGGTGCGCAAAATAGCGCGAACAATGCACTAACAGGTGCAGGAAGGTACGCAAAATAGCGCAAGCAATGCACTAACAGGTGCAGGAGGGTGCGCAAAATAGCGCGAACAATGCACTAACAGGTGCAGGAGGAGGATAGTACAGTAGATACAAAAGGGGACAAACTCCAACCATGGTGGAATCAAGAGGAAGTAAACAATTCCAAACATGCTGGGCTTGTTTGGTTTGTTTTTGGGAGAGTTGTTTTTGAAAAAAAATTTAGAGAGAGAGAGTTTACAAATTTTTTTGGCTTGTTTGGTTGTATATTTTGAAAGTAGTTTTGAAGTTTGGGAGTTTGGGATGATTTGATATTTTGTTGTAATTGAGTAGATGTGTGTGAGAAAAAAAGTGATTGATTGATATGTAAGAGAGAGAAAGTGATTTTGGAAATTTTTTGAGAAAAATCTCAAACCAAACAATTTTTTGGAAATTTTTTTCTAAAACTCATCTCTAAAACTCAAACCAAACATACCCGCTGCAATCATGTGAGGAAGGAACAAACTCTAACCACGCTGAATTCGTGAGAAGAGGTAAACAATTCCAAACACGCTGCAATGGTGTGAGGAATGAACAAACTCTAACCACGCTGAATTCGTGAGAAGAGGTAAACAATTCCAAACACACTGCAATCGTGTGAGGAAGGAACAAACTCTAACCACGCTGAATTCGTGAGAAGAGGTAAACAATTCCAAACACGCTGCAATCGTGTGAGGAAGGAACAAACTCTAACCACGCTAAATTCGTGAGAAGAGGTAAACAATTTCAAACACGCTACAATCGTGTGAGGAAGGAACAAACTGTAACCACGCTGAATTCGTGAGAAGAGGTAAACAATTCCAAACACGCTGCAATCGTGTGTGGAAGGAACAAACTCTAACCACGCTGAATTCGTGAGAAGAGGTAAACAATTCCAAACACGCTGCAATCGTGTGAGGAAGGAACAAACTCTAACCACGCTGAATTCGTGAGAAGAGGTAAACAATTCCAAACACACTGCAATCATGTGAGGAAGGAACAAACTCTAACTACGCTGAATTCGTGAGAAGAGGTAAACAATTCCAAACACGCTGCAATCGTGTGAGGAAGGAACAAACTCTAACCACGCTGAATTCGTGAGAAGAGGTAAACAATTCCAAACACGCTGCAATCGTGTGAGGAAGGAACAAAGAGAAACATAGGGACATATCCCTGTGTCTCGAAAAGGAAAGAGAAGCATAGGGACGTATCCCCGAAGGAAAGAGAAACATAAGGACGTATCCCCGTGTTCCCCGAAGGAAAGAGAAACATAGAGACGTATCCCCGTGTTTCAGAAAGGTTTGAGCATTCGAACGTATTCCAAATGCTCTAAACCGAAAGGGAGAAACATAAGGACATATCCCCGTGTTTTAGAAAGGTTCGAGCGTTGGAACGTATTCCAAATGCTCTAAACCGAAAGGGAGAAACATAGGGACGTATCCCCGTGTTTCAGAAAGGTTCAAGCGTTGAAACGTATTCCAAATGCTCTAAACCGAAAGGGAGAAACATAGGGACGTATCCCCGTGTTTCAGAAAGATTCGAGCATTGGAACGTATTCCAAATACTCTAAACTGAAAGGGAGAAACATAGGGACGTATCCCCGTGTTTCAGAAAGGTTCAAGCGTTGGAACGTATTCCAAATTCTCTAAACCGAAAGGGAGAAACATGGGGACGTATCCTCGTGTTTCAGAAAGGAAGGAGCGTAAATCTCTCAGCGTAGCATACGCGTGAGAGAGGAGATAGAACACGTCTCTCAGCGTAGCACACGCGAGAGAGGAAAGAGAAAATGTCTCTCAGCGTAGCACACGCAAGAGAGGAAAGGGACTGTGCAAGAAAGCGCAGTCATCCAAACGCGTGTCAAACGCAAGAGGAGAAGGTATCCAAACGCGCACCAAACGTGGGAGGAGGAAGGTATCAGTCAAAACTGAACCGGAACTTCTCCGAATGAACAGTACATACAATACCATACATAACTGAGAAAGAAACAAGATAGGTATAACGATGCAATACAATGCATGGCGTTAAAGGAATGCAGTAGACAGACCAGGTGGTGCTTTAGAAAGCACCTCAAGAGGTGAGTGGCAGTGGACCGCTCTACTCTGACGGGGATCCCCCCTTGTGTTCTTCGAACACTTGCCTTCAACTCACAGTTCAAAGGTTCTGAAATGCTAGCAAGGAGCAACATCTGCTGGGGAAATCATGGATGCCACTTTTCTGCCTGATCATACTCACAACTTTCCCTATTCTTCAACGGGGTGACAAACTAAGTTGGATCAGTATCCAGAATCGAAGCGCATACCCGCTACTTCAACCTATTGGGCTTCCATACAGATTTCAAGCCGAGGATACACCCCTGGGTATTTAAACCAAATTTTAGTCTCGGAAATTCCAAACCTTTGTGTTCTAGGCAACAACCATTCGAACTCTAGTTTCCACCATCGCAATTGATCTCCTAGGAACTCATTGTGAACACAAACAAGATGCCTCTGGCATGGATTAGCACTCAGGGAGAGCACTTCTAATCATGATTCTGATACTGAAACAGTCAACACAGTGTATGATTCACTTTGAACACACAGTTCGTATAGCACACTGCTCATTCTGAACACATAACCCATAACACAGTATTCTGTTTCTCTGAACACACAGCCCATAACACAGTACTTTGTTTATTTGGCATATAGTTCATACAGCACACTGCTCGCTCTGAACACACATCCCATAACACAGTGCTTGGTTCATTTTGAACACATGGGATGGAAAGACGGAACTTGTAGGGGTCGAAACAAACTTAGATGCTTCGAATTTTCCTTCTTTTCTTTTGCTTTGCGACCTGGAACCTATAGCTTCAAATAGGTCCTGATTTTACTGTTCTGACATGACTTGGGTTAAACCCTGCAGTTTTATGAAATAACAAATCCTGTTTTGTACAAATGTGGAGAATGGCACAGCACTCCGAGCACAAAACGATTTATTTTTTAAATTGTAATGAGAAAAGGGTTCTCAACCGGGTATTGAGCCTACAACTGAACACAGCAAAAAAGACTCAATAAAGACAAACAAAAGGTAAACAACCTAAACACATCAAGAAACACTCGAAACGACTCAAAACAAGAATCGAGACAAAACAAGAGACACGACACTCGGACGTATTACAAAGGCGAGAGACCTCTCAATTCGCGAGGAGCCAGTTTCTTCGAGTATTGTTTCTCATCCTTTTCTTATTTGTGATTCTCACATCACTCGGCCCTCAGGCTTTGTCTTTTCTTTTTTTTTCTGAAAAAGCCCTTTTTCTCAATTTTTCTCTCAACGCACATCTCTCTATTCTTCAATCTCTCATTTTTAATCCCTCCCCTGGGTGGTTGATGGATGAACAAGAAGTTGCGGGCTCTTGTCCCTAACATTCTGCTAAATTCTCATTCTTCCGCGGACAGCTAGTGAGTTTCTCCCACAGAGGGGTTGCACTACATTTAGGTGTGTAGCAAATCTGCAACTGACATCGGTGGACGATGTTCTGCTAGGGAGTTTGGACGTAATTGGATCTGTCCAAATGAGGGAGTGGAATATCTTGATCCATTTCAAATTCGTGCTTCGCACTTGATTTGATACCTCGTTGCTTGGAGGGTGAGAGAGCTTTCGACCCTTTTCTGATAGCTTCAGCTGTGCCCTTTCTGGCGAACAAGGTGCCTTTTCTGGCAAGTTGGTTGACGATGGGGAAAAAACAGAACACCTGACTCAACTGTGCCCCTAGTTCATCATTTTGACCATTTTTTGTTTTGGTTTTCTACTAAAACAAATTTGACCAAAATAAGAGTTTGATTAACATGCTTGTTCAATTTTTTGATTTGAAATCATTTAAGTCAGGCTATAAGCACTAAAAATTTTCCTTTTTTGGGTCCAAGAAATGGTCCAGTTTTGAAAAAATTGAATAATTTTTTAGAGAATTAGTCAACTCATTAAAAATTCTCAAAGACTATTTTTGCAAAAGGCCACCGCTCAACGAGCATGGAACTTACTCTTGAGATGCACAACCTCATATCCAAAAACAATGGAACTGCCCCTTGTTTGAAGGACACTACACGGCAATGGAAAGTTGCCCCTTGTCTGAATGGCACCACAGCGCACTATATGGCAACAGAAAGTTGCCCCTTGTTTGAATTGCACCACAGCACACTGTAGTCAGTCCTCAAAGTGACGATCACAACCAAACTCTCGGATACAGAGAAGGCAAAGATGATCAAGACCATTACATGGACATAGTTGAATTGGAAGTGTTTATGGCTGGACTTCAGAATGAAGTTGCCTACGTATCCCAAACATGGGAATCAAGCCTTACATAGTTCCGGTTAAGGTACACTCGGGTATTAACCTCTCCTTTTACGCTCTAACTTTTGCCAAGGCCGCCCTTATGGGTTTTCAACCTTGCGAGCTATGTTTTTTCTTTTCTTTTCTATTCATTTCTTTTCATTCTTTTCATTTCTTTTTTTTTTTTTTCATTCTTTGCATTTTTTTTCTTCTTTTTTTTTGTTCTTTGCATTTTTTTCTTCTTTTTTTTTATTTGCTCTAACTTTTGCGTGAGTCGCCCTTTCAGGTTTTCAACCCAGCGAGCCTCTCAAGGGTAAAAGTGTAGCTTTGTCCATGTCAAATGGTTTTGAGATCTCGAAGCCATCTAAATCCAGGAAAGTGGCTGTTGTTCGATGATGATGTAAGAGTCCATCCAATGGGGGCTGAATTTGCCCCTAGTGTTGCGGATAGGAACTCGATTGTCTTTTAGCAATACTTTCTTCTTTCCTCCCTTCTGGGATTTGGCATTCTTGCTGATCTTCATAGTTTGAGAAACATCCCAATTTTTTACTCTTCGAGCACATCTGACATCTTTGCCCCTAGCTCGAGGGATGCTTCTGATCTAGCTTTGCAAGCTTCTTTTGACAACGTCTGACCTTCTTGATCTGACTTTCTTGTCCCTAGTTCGAGGGCTGCTTCAAGACTAGCCACACAGGCCTCACATTATGGTTAACCGTTGAACATTCTGAATCCAAGTTCAAGGTTTAAAAGTAAGGGGGTCGAGTCTCGAGGCTGAGAGCAATCCTAAGCTGCACAATCTCAAGCGCAATTCCACACAGGTCTTCGCAAGACGGCGCAAAACATTTTTTGAAATCTTTTAAGAAAGCGACAAATCGCTCGTGCTGAAGAAAGTGCAGAACCAATCTGGATCAAGCCAAGGTCCTTCTCAGTACTCACATTAACAAGCATGATCTCATTCATTAAGGGCTTAGCATGCCTCTGTTTCTCTCAATTGATCAAATTTTTGCAAATCCCGAGGAATTCCTTCCTCTTTGTTTTCAACACATTGTTCAAAAAGTTTTGAAAAACTTAGGTCAATGCAATAATTTCAAGGCACAGAAGAGAAGGTGAAATGTACTGCCATTTCATTCTAAACTTGCTGGCACAACAGGCTCAAAGTAGAAATAAGCACAAAAACATGAAAACCACTGCTGCTTCATTCAGATCTTCTGGTGTAACTGGTTTTACGGCAGAAACTGACTCAAAAGAAAGCGAAAATACAAACACAAAACAAGCAAGTGATGTCCGAGGTAACACCCCCGAAATCACCCGACTCTAACAAAACAGGACTGACTCGATACAACAAGACAGACCCAACTGACTCAGTATGAAAAGACTGACTCAATACAACACAACAGAACTGACTGAATACCCAAGTTAGAAAGCATAAAAGCTAGCATTTGCAAAATACTCAAAATAGTGCGTGTCATACGCCACATCTGAAGTAAACTGGGCACCACCCGCAGGTGGTTCATTCCCTAATCACATCACATTATCCTCCAGATTCACTGATCCAGTGACGATGGACTTTGCTGAGCTCGGTGGGAAGACAACCCCATTGTCAAACAAATCCTGTACCTCGTGGCGAAGATGGAAGCAATTGTCAGTGGTATGACCAGTTTGTTGATGGTACGCGCAGTATTGGGTAGCGTCATGGCTAGGTGGAAGACGACTAGGGAGAGGTCGAGGCTCGAGGGGTTTGAGATGCCCCTTTTCAGCAAGGATCTGAAGCGCCTTGGATAAAGGCATGTAAAGGGCATGAAAGACCCTGTGACCTCGGGGCAGATACTTCGAGTTTTGTGCATTTTTACTGGATGCACTAGCAAAGGGATCGGCAGGTACAGGCTTGGCTTGCTGATTTTTTCTAGGTGCAGAATTAGGGTTGGAGGGAACGGTTCTGGTATGATGACCCTTCTCTTGATTTTCCCCTTGGCTTGAACTGCCCTCGGTCTGAGTGGGGAAAGTGTCATTCATAGTTTTTGCAACAACCGTGAGCACTTGTTGTTTGTTCAGTCCCCCGGCTTTCAAAGCCTCAACAGCCTGCAGAAGTTGTTCGTAGGGATCAGTGTCTACCCCCATCTTGTTCTTTCCACTAGCCTCAGCTTGGTCGAAGGTTTAGGTTGCTACATCAGAGCGAAACCCGATTGTTGTTGACATGCCATTGTCGGAACTTGGGATGGCTTCAGGTTGGCTGAGCTCAATCACAATTCACCCCAGTAGCGGGGGCTCTTTCGGTATGAAATTCCAGGCATACGATGTAATTGGTGGCGGAGCTGACATTCCATAGGCTAAATCAGCCACAGATCTCTGAAGATCGCCAATCATTCCCATCAACTCAAAAGTGGTGGGCTCACGGGTTTGAAATAACCGGGGTTCCCAGATTGGACGCGCAGCCGATGACCTGGGTAGGTGTTGTACTTCAACATCGGTCTCACCCTGTATAGTGATTCCTTGGTTTAGTGTCGCTGCCATAACCGCAATTTCTTCTGAATTCTGTGTCATCGCGAGTCTGCTTAACTGAACAGAGGGGATGTGACTAGTGGCTGACGGATCTGATGAACCGGTGAGCCTTGACTGGCCCTTTTCGGTCTTGCCTTAGCGAAAGAGAACACTAGTTGGCTTGAACCGAATCTCTAAACCCCTGAAAGAGAAAACGGGTAGCATCTCAGCCCAATTTCACCGGAACAGACATAAGCATAGCTGAATAACTGTATTCGACCATTAATCACTGTTCCCAAATCACTGCCCCAAAACTGAATCTGATACCCGCAGATATGACTGATTCTCAAAATATTGACACTGACGTCCGCAGGTCTAATACCCAGATTTGCAAACTGATATGTGCCTTCCTGTAGAGATCAATTCTAAAAGCACATAGCAAGCAAATGAGAGCCAAAACACCCCTATGTTGGGGTAGGGTTTCCCTGTCCTATTTTGTCAGGAGCTAGGGTTTTACTACGCACACAGTGGTTTCAAACAACCTACAATCGGGTAAGCAACCTGTCCTAGATTGGAATAGTCACTATGGATTCCGAATATGCACTAGGTCGAATGGTCAAAAAGGGTGCCCCGGTTAAAACCGAGGTTTGTGTTCCCGTCGTGGCAGAGCCCGCAACCGGTCAGCCTTATGGCACGCTTCTCGAAGCGAGCCTCCGGCAAACATGGTGTCCTAGGCGCACCAATGCAAATATAATGCAAAGAGACACATAAGTGTAATCAAAACAAGATATCATGAGTTCGAGTCAAGTTCTCTAACTCCCCAGCAGAGTCGCCAGAAACTGTAGACGCGCCCGTGGGCTTCATGCTACTACAGTTCGGACTCAAATGTCACGGTTCTTAATCTGATCTCACAATGTACAATGTGAGATTGATAAATCACCAAAGAGTCCAAATCCGACAAATCGTTTTGGAAAACTGATTTTTAAGAAAAAAGTGCCAAACATGGACTGCTTTGCCAGATACAGAGTCGCCACCTAAATTTTTTTTTTTTTTTTTTGGGAAAATTTAGGAAACCCTGACTCGTTGCCTAAGGCCACGTGTCCGTCATCACCAAAGTTGCCTCCGTTCAGGAACTTGGGTACGATTGGGGAAGGTCAGCTATGAGCTGCCCCGCTCGCCCGATCAAAGATCGGCCACTACTAAACATGATATCTTGTTTTTGAAAACACATGCGTTCTTATTCCGGTTAATTAGCTAATCTTACTATGTGATGCGCACAACAAACAAGTATAGACTAGATCGTCTAATTTGGAACAAAACATTGCATATTCGTTTGTTTGAAAACGGTTTGAAGTTTGCTACTCGCAAGTAGACTAAATCACGGATTTCGATGAATTGTTCCAATTCAAGCAATCCGATCTTCACCCACAGGCATTCAGGCAGTTATATCAACTAAGCAATTAGCCTCATGGCAAGCATACTGTCATGGCAATCAATAACACACATGCAATATGCTAAAGCATAAAAGCTTGCCTAGTACTCCAAGCCAAAACAATAGCTAGTTAGTAATCAATGCATGATCCTAGTTCATGTTAAGATGGCTAATGCAACACATGCAAAATGCAACTAGAAATAGGCTCGGCTATTCTAAGATGACATATGAGATGCGATAATTGATACATGTATTCAACTTGGAATTGAAATACGATGCAGTTAGTATAATGCGCCGAGCCTGGTGCATGCAATGTAGATGAATGATGCGAACATGCGAGCATAAGTATGCTAATTGAAAATGACCTAGAACTAACCATCAAAAGCAGGTAAGTAAAAAGGAGAAAGACGTGGGGTTGGAAGACATGCACACACGCATGCACACTTATTACAAAATTCGCCCTCTCGACGGAGGGTCCGAATAAATAATACATGCCAACTAATTAACTAACTAACAAGCTAATTAACTATTACACAACCAAATTAAATAATTAGCTACAACTATTTATTACAAAACTTAATTAATTAACAAATTAACTAAATAAATTACAAAATCAAATGCTAACTAACAAGTAAGCAATTGAACAATGTTGCCTCGGCAAGTTTGAAGAAGGTGAACATGCATGCTCGATTCCCGTCCCGGTAAGCTCTCCGGTTGCTCTTTAGAGGCTCTGTCTGCAAGGTGTCCTCAAGGAATTCCTGTTGAACCTTACCAAAAACCAGTCTGGGAAATGCATCAGTGGCCTGCCGGCCATAGGAAGCTGCTGCCGACCACCTGCCGGCCAAAGATGGTACACTACCGGCCAAGGATGAGGAGGTGCCAGCCATCTGTAGGGCACTGCCGGCCATTGATGTGCTGGGACACCAAGCTGCAGCAGAGCACAAAAAAGAGAGAAGTGTCACGACCCAAACCCGTCCCTATGGGTTTAGCACCGTAACCGGCCAGTAATCCGAGATTACCGAAGGCCTGCTTAACAGTAAGACAGTAAAACAGAGTACAGGGGCATGGCGGAAGCCAATACAGTAAATAAACAGTGTCCAATGAGCTGTGACAGTCTGTATGCAAAAGGACTTTTCATACATACATATGAAACCAGTGTAGAACAGTATGCACAATATATATACAATCAGTCAGAACAGGACAGGGGTCTAACCCCTATCAAACAGTACAGTACAGTGTTATCAGTCTATACAGTAAACAAGACAGTTACAGAGACCGACGAGGGAATTTAAAACACCCCTAAGCCATAGTTTGGCAAGCTCGGAACCTCGCAGTGAGGCACAATGGTTGGCTTGACAAAACTGGAGTTAACCCCGACGCTTCTAGCATTGGTCCGGTGCCTGTACACCTACATATATATATGAGCAGTGAGCTAAAGCCCAGTGAATAACATAATGCGTAAAGAGGTTTAGAATGAATGTCCTTACAGTAATGAAAACAGTTCATTAAATCAGTATTTCAGTCTTTCAGTCCTTCAGTCATATGTGGTACATCCATTAGCATAACAGTACAGTAAGCAGTAGGTCTTAAAGACCGAACAGTAATGATGGCCATCAATCAGTAAACAGTAGTGGTTCCACGAGGGAACCGACAGAGATCGCTGTAACAGTAACAGTAACAGTAAACAGTAGGTGCTAAGGATGCCACAGTACAGTTCAGAATATAGGACATACATTCATTCGGTAAACAATATCAGTTCAGTAAACAGTTCAGTTCAGTATTCAGAAGATAATCATTTTGAACATATCTTTACACAATTGTTACTCACAGAGTTCCGGGCTACAGTAGGCTAAAGCGTCTCCTCGAAAAGCCAACCCTACACAGTTTACAGATTGAACACACACTAAGCTACACAGTTGGGAAAGATAATGATAACTTAATCCCTAATTTGCCTTGGTGTGTTCTACATCTATATCCTCATTAAGATGTCTTAAACTAGGCCTAAGAATGCTTCGGATGGAATGAGGATGCAAAGATGCACTTTTAAAAGCCTTTTCAGAAATTTCAGAAAAACAGATCCCCGCTCGAGCGTAGGTTACGCCGCTCAAGCGGTAATGCAGACGAAGGTTCCCGCTCGAGCGTCACTTCCCACGCTCGAGCGGTCTGCAAAACAGTCAAAAGTACTGGATGGGTGAAAATCACGCACGATAGGGCGCTCGATAGCCGCTCGAGCGTGAGACACAAGGTCCCGCTCGAGCGCCAATTACCCCGCTCGAGCGGACTGTAAAACAGTGCAAAGTACTGGGAGCACGAATTTCCCGCTCGAGCGCCATTCTCCCCGCTCGAGCGGAAGACCAAAATCTAGAAAATCCAGATTTGAGCTCCAAGTTCAAAATCAAACACAAATGCATCAAAATCAATTCCTTTGGGCCCATTTCTTGGAAAACACTTGTAGATACATAGAATAACATGATTCAAAGCTCAATTTGTAAAACCAAGGCCCAAGGGAAGATCAATTAAATCCAATTTCAATCCCAAATTTCATGAACATGAAGAACATGCAACATGCATGAATTCAAATCATTTCAAAGCTTCAATTTGATGCTCTAGTGAGCCAAACCTTTTCAAGATAAGGTGAAATCATGGACTTAACCAAAAATATGAACATGCATGTAACCTTTAGCCATGAAATCAACTCAAACCTCAACAATACCAACATGCATGCATGGAATGAGCTTCAATTCAACATGTTAGAACTAAAACATGACTTAGCTCTCTAATTTGGCATGAATCATGCAGGAATCAACTTAAAGACAACAATGAGAGGTTCAATTACCTTACCTAGGTCTTTAATCACTAGTCTTGAGACTCAATTTGCCAATTACACTCCAATTCTTCAAGGTTTCAAGCCAAGATGACAAGATGAACTCAAGTTCCCCTCTCTCTCTCTATAGTCGGCTATGAACATGAAATGAGCTGAGCAAAATGTTGCCTAAGTGTATAAAGGCTCAAATATTTTAATAAACAAAGGCCCACTCACAATGGCAATAAGGTAATTAAGCTAACTCTTGTTATTGGCTTATTTTAATCTAATTTAATCATACCAAATCACTTTTCAGATAATATGCCATAAATTCACATAAATTCCAATGATCCTAAAACATCAATCAATTTCTGATTCGGCCGCCGATAAGGCCTTCAATTGCAGTTTAAACATAAAAACTAAATAGATAATTAAACAGTCAAACAGATAAAATGCACTTCAAACAGATACAGGCAATCAATTTCGTTTCAGATTTCAGTCAGTCAGTTCAGTAATTCAGTCAGTTCAATTACTTTCCATATTCGGTCTCAGTTTAGCAGTAAACAGTAATTAATCGGTAAACAGTGTGAGGGTTGTTACAAAAAGGGAGAGTATCCCAAGGATATATACGCACTATGCCACTCTATATTACCTCGAAACATCAAGGGAGAGGCATAATCGAATCCACGACCATCAATCACGCATCCCGATACGTGATGGCCAAAGATCCAACTTGTGCAAATCAATATGAAATAAATGCACAAATAAACACATAAAGCCTAAAACTCTATCATGGATCATCAAGAACGTCGGTGACTGAGAATTGAGACACGTTTCATCACTTGAAGTATGAAACGCCCCTCGTTCCTCGTGCTCGGATTAACACTTAATCCAAACAACAATGCAACACAAGCATGGCAAACATGCAACTCAAGCAAGCAAACATGCAATGCAATATGAACAACCTAACAAGGCTAATGGCATGCAACAACATGTGATATAACAAGCATGTAACAACATGCAAAAATGGCTAAGCATGTAACAACATACAAACATGCAAGCATGCAACACATGCAAGGGGACAAGCATGCAACAACATGCAAAAGATGGACTTAAACCAATGTGGGCAGACCTCAGCCATGCCCAAATCAGTGGCCAACAGGTGCTGAATTGATGGTACAAAATGCTAGACAAGCACGCATGCCAATGGACCCAAGAATTAAGGCATAAAGATGCAACTCTTAAGCACACTTAAGGAGTGAAAAGGCATAAAGATGCAACTCTTAAGCACACTTAAGGAGTGAAAAGCATGCAAGTATGACAATACTACATGCTCTGAAATGATGTTAGGAATGATGCCAAATCACACACATAACACAAGCATGGCATGCATGAAGCTCAAAAGCTAAGAACTAGCAAAGGGACTTAAGCCATGGCCATACAAAGCAAGCCTGTAGACACCCCATTTTTGACCAACCTTAAGACTCAGACGTCACCAATTGAGCGCTTGGTGATGTTGCATATTGTGCTCATCCTGAGGTTGCGGAATCACGGCTGCGAGCCTTGCCTCCGGACTTCCGGACTTTTTTTGTGTTTTGCCTCGGTTTGTGAACCAGGCCCCGTTTTCTCTGTTTTCTCTTCTCGAAGGGAGGGAGAGGTCTCGTAGATTATCTCTCAGTGGTCGTAGGCTACGTTTTTTGGTCGTAGGCCATTTTTCCCATTTGGAGCCCGGTTTCTGATTTTTCGGAGCCGTTGGCCGTGTGCCTCGGTTCGGGACCGCTTAACCACCTCCGTTTGCTCCGGTTTTTGGCATGCATCTTATTTACTCCCTTTTGAGGGACACTGAGGCTCGAGAGACCAACTTCGTGGTCGAACGCCACCTCCGGTGCTTAACAGTCAATTTTCGGGGCCTCGGACTGCGTGTTTTGGCCCTCGAACCTTCGTTTTGCATCGGTTTTGGTCCATTTTTGGCAGGGACCTTATTTTCATTGTTAGGAAGGTTGTAGAAGGGTGGGAGGCCAGCAATTGTTCTGAAGACCAGCTTTATTCCTTCATCGCTCTCCGTCGCCCGTTTTCCTCGCTAGAAAGCTGATGTTGACCATTCCCGGGCCACTTTCTTTGACCCTCAACCACATATTTGTGTTGTACACACCTGGGAGGCCACCAATATGGCCTAGCCAGCCATCAATCATTCCTGACCCTTTTGAACCCCTCTAAAAAGCTAGCTTTTCTCTCTCCTGGTTCACTTTTTCTAGTTTTTCTCCACACAGCTGTGTTGAGCACACATGGGAGGCCACCTTTTTGGGGTGGCCGGCCACTAATTATGGTTGACCCTTTTGACCCTGGCCGGCCAGCCAGGGGAGGTGGCCAGCCGGCCACCTGGACCTTTTCTACCTGGCCGGCTAGAATCCTCTCTCCAGGTACATTACAGATGTACCCTCTGTTTCCTCCCAGATCCTGTATTCGAGGGGGGTCTTTTGGGGGGGAAATTTGAATTTGATTTCCCCCCCCCCTTTCCTCCACTCCTTTCCCTATAAAACCAGACCCTCCAGCTTCATTTTAAAGGGTTACAAAATTGTTTAAGAGCCATTGCATACAACTCTCCCTCTCCCTCTCTTCCAAGCCTCAAAACCCCAAGGTTCTTGCACCCTTTACACTACAACCCATAGCACCACACCTCCACACTCCTTCTAGCAACTTGGAGGCTATTTTCAGAGGTCAAGAGCTCCTTTTCTTGGTCCAAAGGTGGCTGAAGTTTGGGTCTACAAGGGTGAGTCCTTTTCTTCCCTAAACTAGTCTTTTCTTGCTTCATTTATAAGCCTTGCTTGAAAGCATTTTTGAGCTCCGACCTGAACTGTAAATAGTCATATTTTGTGCTCATATCCATGTTTGATTAAGGGTCTTTCTCTGTTTGAGGTCTTCTCCTCACCCTTTGTGTTTAAACTCTCTTTTAGGCCTATTTTTGCATGATATTTTAGGCTTATTTGTGAGCTGTTTTGGACTTGGTCATAAACTGTGAAATGTCTTTTTTTGAGCCCCTCTTAAACTTTGTTGAAGGGCTCTCCTCTGTTTGAGGTCAGTTTCTACCACTTGTCTCTTTATCCCTCTTTTAGGCCCTTTTCTTGCATATTGATTTAGCCTCACTTATGTTCATTTTCGAGGCTTGATGTAAACTGTAAAGTGCCATGTTTTGAGCCTCTCTTCAACTTTGTTGAAGGGATCTTTTCCATTTGGGTCCAGCTGCTGTCCCTTGTCTCTATTCTCTCTTTTAGGGCCATTTTTGCATGATAGATTAGCCCTATTTGTGTTCATTTTTGAGGTTTGTCATAAACTGAAAAACATCTTGTTTTAATCTCATCTTCAAGTTTGTTCAAGGTCCCATTTTTTTTTGAGGTCACATGCTTCCTTGTATGCTTGATTCCTTCTTATTTTGAGCCTTGCACCTAAGCTCCAATTGCATGCTTTGTTTGGTCTTCTAGCCACTGGAATCCAGTGGATTTCCAGTGGCTTTGATGCTATTTTGAGCCTCCAAATCAAAGGGGGGTGACCCCCTCTCACCTTGACTTGTTTGGTGGTCATTTTGGCCTTCCAAAGGGACCCCTCTTTGTATGCTTCTTAGTCACTTTTTAGGGTCAATTTGGTGAGTTTTGGGACTACCATATTTTATTTCCAGAGTTGTTTTGGTCATCCTTCATGTCCATCTTGTATGTGTCTAACAACTCCTTGTATGGCCCTCTAAGGGAGCCCCTCATTTTTGTATGTGTTGGCTGCATTTCCATGTTTATTTGGGCATATTTTGGCATGTTTAGTTCACTGATTTGTACTAGTTTGGTGAGATTCTATATGCTTCATACACTTGCCTTGTAAACCATGTTTGCTAGTCAAAGTTGCATGCTATTTTAAGTCATCTTGCTAGCATCTTTTGGCCATGCTTTAAAGTGGAAATATGCACATTTTGGGACTGCCTTGGTTCTGTCTTTAGGTCTCATGATCAAATAATGCTTGCTTTGTATGGCTATAGGTCAATGTATGTGCCTAGTTTTGTGTTTCGGGAGCATTCCATGCATCGGGTGCCATTTATCCATGTTTCGGGATCATTTTGCATCATATTTCAGTGCTGGAACTTGCATGTTTGTATGCCATATTTCATGCCTTTCCATGCCTTGTTAGAGTGGCATCCGTGCCTTAGGATCGGTCCTCGGTTCGCGTGCATGCGTGCACGCATTTCGAGTGTCTCATTTTTATCTAATGGCCACTGATGTGAGTGTGGCTGAGGTCCATTCATGTTGGTGTAAGTCCATCGTGCATTGTGTATGCCATTCCATTTCATAGCATTGCGTATGCCATTCCATTTCATAGCATTGCGTATGCTAGGTTGTATGTTAGAGCATCGTGCATGCCATGTTACATCGTGCATTGTGTATGCCACTTCATAGCATTGAGTATGCTAGGGAGTATGTTAGTCGCATTCATGCATGTCATGCATATTGCATTGTGTTTGGGATAGGAGTTAGCCCGAGCACGGGAAACGAGGGACGTTTCGTACTTCGAGTGACGGAACGTGTCTCAATTCCCAGTCACCGACACTCCGGATCATCCATGATGGAACCTCGGTCTTGTTGTGTTTTCATATGCATTCATCCCATATTGAGTTGTGCAATTCGACTCCTCGGCCATCATGCATCGAGACGCGTGATTGGTGGCACGAGGATCGAGGACTACACTCCTTGAAGAGTAGTCATGCATACATATGTGAAAATACATTGCTATGTCCCTTTCTTGCTCTCTGTTGCAGCAAATCAGAAATCAGCAGCCTTCCGGAGCTTAGCACAAATCCCGAGAATAATTGCAAACAGAGGCAAACCGGGGCATCACGATGGATTTCCACGCAAGTAATTCAAGCATGCATCATTCATCATTACGGAACAGAGCCGAGGTGGTCCATGGATTTGCGTGCCATTTATTGCTTTCCTAGATTAATTTGTTAATTAGGATTTTTGTATTTGTTCGGACTGTAACTATTTATTTGGGACTGTATTATTTATTCGGACCCTCTGCGCGAGGGCAATGTTGTAATAAGTGTGCGTGTGTGTGATGTATGTCTTCCAACCCCACGTCTTTCTCCCTTTTATTTACCAGCTTATGATGGTTAGATTAGGGCATGTTTCAATTAGCATACAGTATGATAGCATGTTTGCATTCATTCATCTGTCTTGCATGCACCGGGCTCGGCGCATCATACTCACTGCATTGTATTTCGATTCCGAGTTGAATACATGTTAGCTGTAGCATTTCATATGCCATGTTTAGAATAGCCGAGCCTATCTTAGTTGCATTTTTGCACGTGTTGCATTAGGCATTTCTGTATAGTTAGGATCATGCATTGATTTCTAATTAGCTTCTTTCTTTGGCTTGGAGTACTCGGTAAGTGGTTATGCTTTAGCATCCTTGCATGCGTGTGAGTGACTGCCATGATAGCATGCTTACCATGACGCTATGTGCTTATGTGATATATCTGCCTGAATGCCTGTGGGTGAAGGTTGGGTTATTTGGATTGGAACAAATCATCGACTGTGAGTTTTAAGCCCACTAGATAGTGGCAAAATCATGTTTTCTTAAGCCCACCTGAGGGTGGCAAATCCACGTCTTAGCCTACTTGCGGGTAGCATCATCAAACCATTTTCAAACAAACAAACATGAAATGTTTTGTTCTAATTCAGGCGATCCAGTCTATACTTGTATACTGTGCACATCACATAGTAAATCTAGGCTAATAACCGGAATAAGAACGCATAATGTTTTCAAAACTAGATATCATGGTTAGTAGAGGCCGATCTTTGATCGGGCGAGCGGGGGTGCTCACGAAGTGACCTTCCCCAATCGTACCCAAGTTCCCGAGCCGAGGCAACTTTGGTGATGACGGACACGTGGCCTTAGGCAACGAGTCAGGGTTTCCTAAATTTCCCAAAACAACATTTAGGTGGCGACTCTGTATCTGGCAAAGCAGTCCATGTTTGGCACTTCTTTCAAAAATCTGTTTTCTCAAACGATTTGCCGAATTTGGACTCTTTGGTTCAGATTTAGAACCGTGACAAATTTGAGTCCTGAACTGTAGTGAGGCCCAAGGGCGCGTCTACAGTTTCTGGCTACTCTGCTGGGGATTTAGAGTTTTGCATTGCATTTGCATTGGTGCGCCTAGGACACCGTGTTTGCCATCTGCTATTCCTGAACGGTTTGCCGAAGGCTTGTCTTGTCAAGGCATGACCATAAGGCTGACCGGTTGTGGGCTCTACCAGTATGGGAACACAAACCCCGGTTTTACCGGGGCACCCTTTTGACCATTCGACCTAGTGCATATCGAAATCCATAGTAACCATTCCAAGCTAGGACAGGTTGCTTACCCGATTTTAGGTTATTTGAAACCGCTACGTTCATAGTGAAACCCTAGCTCCTGACAAAATAGGACAGGGAAACCCTACCCCAACATAGGGGTGTTTTGGCTCTTACTTATCTGCTATGTGCTTTTAGAGTGCGTCTCTACAGGGAAATGCATGTATCAGTTTATGAGTTTGGGCATCAGGCCTGCGGGCATCAGTCAGTACTTGAGAATCAATTATCTGCGGGTATCAGATTCAGTCTTGGGGAACAGTGATTCAGGGATAGTGATCAGTGTTTGAGGACAGTATGTATTCAGCTTATCGACCGTGTGTTGTTATGCCCAACTGTGTGTTGTGTATTTATTTTAAGCTGTTATGTTGTTCGTTTATCTGGTCATTTATTTCCTTATTGCTTTATTTATCTTTTTGCTAGGACAGTTTTAGCACAATTGCTTCCGACCCAGCAGATATTCCCCAAGCACTTTGGACAAGGGGTCGTCTGCTCAATCGATCCGAGGATCTGGTTGACGGACAGCCAGTGTTTCATTCTCTACCCCCAGTTGTCAGAAGAAGGCCAAGAAAACACAGTGTGTCTGAGCAGTGGTCTACCCTAGCAGTAAACAGTCGGGCTGAGGTCTTAGTATCTGCCATAGAAATACACATACCAGTCAGTCAGCAGGATCAGCAGAGCGTAGCCGGAATGGAGGAAATGATGCGTCAAATCCAAGAGAGTATGAAGCAAATGCAGGAGGACGCTGTCCGCCAGGCAGAGTTCTCTAAACAGCAGGCCACAATCATGGCCAAGCAGGCTGAGCTCATCACTAGACTCCAGCAGCAAGCCAGAGCATCAGCCTCACATCCAGTTCCTCCCCCACCAGGGGTCACGCTACCCGAGCAGGCACCAGTTGCCCAGAATGTCCTACCAAATGCCTAGAACACCTTGCCAAATGTCCAGAACGTCCAGGAGGACACAGACCTTCCAACGGGGCCGGCTCCGCCCCCACTTCCGCCTCAACTGTCCAAGGCGCCTACGCCTATCAACCACCCGGACTCTCCCTTCGAGTTCGAAATAGACCCTACAGCACTGAAATTAAGCAAGCTCGAGAAGCTTTTTAAGAAATCACAAGGGGTAAAGGCTATTCCGGATATCGAGGACGGATATACCGATGTGGCCGTGACACTACTGGATAGATTTAAAATGTCGCAGATCGATCGCTTCGACGGGTCTGGGGATCCCATGGTCCACCTCCGGCTATTCTCAGATATACTACGGCCAATGGGCCTAACCAAACCCCAGAAGCTTTCGCTATTCGGCCGGACCCTGTCAGGTGTGGCCGCCATCTGGTATGCGAAGTTGGAGGATGATGTCAAGCGAAGTTGGGATGAAATGGCTGAAGCCTTCGCTGCGCAATACTCTTACAACACCCAAATTGAGATTACAACCCGTGATCTCGAAACAACAAGGCAGGAGCCCAAGGAGAGTTTCGCGGATTTCGTGACCCGGTGGAGGGCGAAGGCCTCGATGATGACTTTAAGGCCCATCAATAAAGACCAGATCAGGATGATTGTGCGCAATCTCCAGCCAAAACTGATGTAAAAGATGATTGTACTCCCCTTCCCCACTTTTTCAGATCTACACGAGATGGGGGTACAAATTGAAGATGCAATGAAACAGGGTCTGATTGACCAAGATAAGGAGCAGCCCAGGAGGACTTTCAACCGTAACAACAATGCAGGCCCGAGTGGCGCTGCAACTACAAGAGCTTCAGAGGTGAGCATGGTCACCACCATTCCCCCTCCCCTTCCAAGACCCATGGCAGCCACGCCCTTCTCCAGTGCATCTGGAAGCAATACACAGACCACCAAATACCAACCCAGAGACCAAAGAACCTTCACACCCTTATATATGCCCCTGTCCAAAGCTCTGGGGGTATTAATCAGGAAAAAGCATTTGAAGCCCCTAGAGCCGAGGACACTACCAAATCCACTCCCTCCCTCTCATGACCCAGCAAAATACTGCACGTATCACCAACAGCACGGTCACGACACCGACCGTTGTTTGAGATTGCGTCACGAGATCCAGGATCTTATTGATAAACTGGTGATTGCGCCTCCCGACAAACCCAATGTCACAACAAACCCCCTCCCACCGCATAACCAAGCTCCCCATCCCAACAGAATCAACTTTATCCAAACTGGGGTCGCATCTTACGATCCTAGTATCTATATCACCCCATCCCACCTACCTAAGCTGGAGGTGCTCCTTCCTGACTGCGCTGACTCTTTGTGCATGTTGGACATCTCCACAACCCAACCAGAGCCAACGGTGGTGACCATCGAAGATGGGACAGGGCAGACTTCAGAAGAGAGTGGAATGTTGAGTCTGAGATTGAGCAGTCTGGGAATTTCTCTGAGGAAGCCTATGATCCGAGTGAGTACATCCTGTCAGCAGGCCAGGTTGGGCCAGGTATAGAATTACCAGAGAAGACGGAGCTATGTGTGATCCGGGAGGATGGATTTGAGCAGGGGACGGATGATTTGACGGCCGTGGAAGAGGGCTTTGCCAACCTACAGTTTTTCGATGACCAAGAATCAGGGGGCACGGCAGTCAACTAGTTTGATTATGAGGAATCGGCAGAGGCTACTACATGGCTGGATGATCAACCAGATGTTGTGGAAGAGTTCCAACCAGAACAGAGCCCAGCAGGGGCAAGAATATTAGCTGTGGCCGGAAGGGCCGAAAGTCAGAATGCAGTGCCGGAGAGCGCCGGTACGAAGAATTTCGCTCGGAACTGGGACAATGTGAATGCAGGAAAGCTGAACAACAAACTGCGCTAACGCAAGCAGAACAAGAAAAGATTTGGGATTCTGAGAGAATCCGGAAAGCCAGAGTCCATTAGGGGACCGAAAGTGCTGTGTGTACAAAGACACAAGATGCTGCGGGCATGTGGGCTGAAAGTACTGAGAGTACAAACATACCAGAGCCAGACAGGTGTCTGTCGGCGGCCAATGGAATGTGGTGGGAGGACGATGATTTATGTCTTGCCCACACAGATGAAGATTGGGGAAACCATCAGCCAGACGACACCTGGTATGTCAGAGAGGTCGACCATATAACGAGAAGCGGGCGGTATTTCAAGCCCCCGCACCTGGACCAGCCAGAGGCATCTGGGAAGGATAAAGAAGCTGAGAAACAGAAGGAGAAACAGCTTGAAGAGGAGGCTGTACTCAAACAGTTAAAGAAGATACAAGCAAACATCTCCATCTGGGGACTGCTTATGGCTTCACGAGTGCACAGACAGGCTGTCCTATCTGCTATGGACAAGGCCAAACTCTCTATAGATACCACACCAGAGCAGCTGGTTGGACTGGTCTTTCTGGGAGGAGGTTCCCCGACGTTAACCTTTTAAGACAAAGAACTACCGCCTGAGGGCGCAAATCATAACAAACCCCTTTAGATCTCTGTGGAATGTAGAGACAAGTGGGTACCAGTGGTTCTTATCGACACGGGATCCGCCATTAATGTGTGCCCGTCAAGGACGGCATATGCGATCGGGTTGAAGCCCGCGGACTTCGTGCCGACTACTCAAGTGATCAGAGCCTATGACAACACCAGCAGGGAGGTGATGGGGACTGTCAAAATTCAGACCCAGGTTGGTCCAGGACAACACAACATTGAATTCCATGTCTTGGACGTTCCTGCAACCTTCAATTTACTCTTGGGGCAGCCGTGGTTGCACCAAGTGAAGGCAGTCTCTTCCACTTTGCATCAAATGCTGAAGTACCCTCACAGGAAGGGGGTGGCCATTGTTTTCGGGAATTCATCAATCCATCCACCGCCAAAAGTGTCTACACCAGTCTTGGAAATCGAGCACGGCATGGAGGATGTGTTCTTATCCGGGTTTACTCTGGCTGAGGCTCGGGTTGTGCAGAATATCATGGCCGTTAATGAGGGAGTACATGTCAGTGCTCAATCTATATACCTCATGAACAAGCTACAACACATCCCCGGGATGGGATTAGGAAGGAGTGGCCAGAAGGACGTCGCAGCATTGGCCGAAGTGCCACACAACCCTTATACCTTTGGCTTGGGTTATCTACCCACCAAAGAGGACTGGGTAAGGAAGGGAAAGGAAATGGCTGGAAGAGCCAGAGTAAAGCAGGCTGGGAAGCCATTTGAATTGATGCATAGGCCCATTCAGGGTACCCTAAACGAACGCTTCGTCCGGGAGGGGGAGGACTTTCCGTTTTGCGGCTTCCCAGAGCCATGGCTGAACGCGGAGAAGAAGCGCGTGCTAGGTTTCGAGATCTTCTTCGACCTGCAATTATCCGAGAATGACGTTGCCGAAGAGTAGACAGACCCATCAGCTGAGGTTGAGCAGTGTAAGGCAGTGGACTCCGAAGGCGCTGAAATTGAAATGGGGGGTAACACTGGCATGTCTACTTTCAGATCCTCCAATCGACCAAAAGTGCTTGGGGGATAACTTCTCGGTGTCCATGATTGGGAATGAAACGGCTGCGGGCCTACCAGCAACTATTTTGGATGCATCTATCGCACCCTCTCTCACTTGGCAATACGAAGAGGGATTTTTGTCCAGCAGCACCGGGTCAGGTAGTGAGCCGGAATCTGATTCCACCGAGTCTTGTGAGTCGGAATCAGGTTCCAACTCGATTGAGTCTGAGTCTGGTAATCTTGGGGATGATAACCCGGATGCCACAATCTTGTCCAGGTCGTCTTTTTCTTTCTCTTTTGAGTCTATTGTAACCGAGGAATCGGACGACTTGGATGTGCTTAATGAGAATCAAGTAGCTGTGGTTTCTGAGTACTTTTCTGTGCCCTTGATTTGTTGCATTAACTCAGACTTTCAAAATTTTGATGAAAACGACGAGGAAGAAATTCCTCCGGTTTTGCAACGCTTAATTAAACAAGAGCATGAGAGATTTGTCAAACCCCTAATTGATGAAATCACTACCGTGAATGTTGGTACTGAGGAGGACCCGCGGCTGGTCCAGATCGGGTCCACGTTGTCTTCGGAGGAACGCGAGTGCTTAGTCGCTTTATTAAAAGATTTCAAAGATGTTTTCGCGTGGTCCTACGAAGACATGCCTGGAATCGATCCTGAGATTGTACAGCATCAGATCCCTCTCGACCCCGAGGCCCGACCCGTCAAGTAGAAGCTCAGGAGGATCCGCCCGGATTGGGCTCTCAAGATTAAGGAAGAGGTCACCAAGCAAATCGACACAGGCTTCCTGCTGGTATTCGAATACCCGACTTGGTTAGCCAACATCGTTCCGGTACCAAAGAAGGATGGCAGGATCCGAGTATGCGTAGATTTCAGGGACTTGAACAGAGCTAGTCCGAAGGACGACTTTCCCTTACCGCATATTGATGAGTTGGTGGATTTCACAGCAGGGCACGCGTTGCTTTCATTTATGGATGGATTCTCAGGCTACAACCAGATATTAATGGCACCCGAAGACCGGGAAAAGACTGCATTCACCACCCCGTGGGGGACATACTGCTATAGAGTGATGCCGTTTGGGCTGAAAAATGCTGGAGCTACTTATCAACGGGCCGCGACCACAATATTGCATGACATGATCCACAAAGAGGTTGAGGTGTGTGTGGACGACATGATTGTCAAGTCCAAAGATAGAGAGGGCCACTACACCGCCTTGCAAAAGTTCTTTCGAAGGATCAGAGAATTCCGGTTGCGGCTGAATCCTCAGAAATGTACATTCGGTGTTACAGCGAGAAAAATGCTGGGGTTTCTGATTACACAGAGAGGCATCAAAGTCGACCCTTCCAAAATCAAGGCCATCTTAGAAATGCCACTACCAAGGACTGAAAAGGAGGTGCGAGGCTTTCTGGGTAAAGTGCAATTCATAAAACGGTTTATCTCAAAATTAACCTTGACTTGTGAACCACTTTTTGGTCTCCTGAGGAAAGGCAAGAAATTCTAATGGGACGGCCGATGCCAAGCTGCTTTTGAACAGATCAAGGAATGCTTACAGAACCCACCCGTGTTGTCACCACCAGAGCCGGGGAAACCGTTGATATTGTACCTCTCAGTGACTGAGACCACAATGGGCTGCATGCTCGCACAAGAATCTGAAGACAAAGTGGAGAGAGCCATCTACTATCTGAGCAAGAAGATACTAGAGTATGAGACTCGCTATACACCATTGGAGAAGGCTTGCTTAGCTTTGGTATAGGCAACCAGGAAGCTACGGCACTACCTGTTAGCTCACTCCGTAATGTTGGTTTCACGACTCGATCCCATCAAATATCTTTTCGAGAAACCAGCACTTACGGGTAGGCTAGCTCGTTGGTTGCTGTTGCTCTCCGAATTCGATCTGAAGTATGTAACGCGCAAGTCAATCAAAGGAAGAGCAGTAGCAGAATTCTTAGCCGACCATCCAGTGGAAGGGGGTGAAGCAGTCGAGTACTTATTCCCAGATGAGGCCATTTTGCACATCGACGATGAAACTTGGACGATGTACTTTGACGGAGCGTCAAATTAGTACGGGTATGGGATAGGGGTATTGCTGATAGCACCCGACAATTCCCGTATCCCTCTAGCCTTCAAACTCCGATTTAAAGTCTCGAGCAATGAAGCAGAATATGAGGCGTGCATTGCCGGTCTGAAAGCAGCCTTAGAACTAGAGGCAAGACGGTTGGACGTCATTGGAGACTTGAACCTTATTGTGTCTCAAGCAAAAGGAGACTGGAAAGTCAAAGAAGAAAAGATGATGATGTAT